>JANJEY010000235.1:80619813-80633320 GCA_024703695.1 Erythroxylum cataractarum
GATGATATGGATCAACCCCTTCTTCTTGCGCCAAAGATCTTACCATTTCCGCAGGAACTGGATTTATATCTCCTTTCCATTTCTATTCACGAGTTATTATGTATTTCCACGCCCTTTTGAGACCAGGAAAAATGTATAAATTCCTTTTCTTAGGAACACATATAAAATTTGTCACTACAAAAAAAAAGGCTAATGGTAACCCACCATTAACTATTCATTTATTAACTATTTTATTATATGACGCATTTTATATGTTTAGTCATCCTAAATTTTCACACGTCAACTTGTCTTGTCACTTGAATTTCTTTTCCTAGAAATGTTCATATTAATTCATTAATCTTCCAATTGTAACACTTAACTCCAAATTACTAATTGTAATCCATCAATTCTTTTTATTGGCAAATAAAAATACAAGTCATTAGAAATGCATAATCATATCATAATCATTTTGAAAATTTCATACCTCAGAACATGTCAATTGAGTGTAATTTTTCTAACTCAAAATTCATGTGTGTATGCTCATATTATACATGTCAATGAAATAATAAAGTCATATCTTAAATGCACCAAGTTCATTCTAATATGATGTAATTCATGTGACTAAACAATCTAACACTCTAACTCTCAGTAGTTTTGGAAATAGACTATTACATGACAATTACGACGTAACAATGGACCCTACTATCACGCTGCAGTAAGATCCTTTTGTTGATTTATTTTTAAAAAGGTAATTATTTGACAATAAGGCATATTTTTAAAATATATATATAATAATGTCATGTCAACTTTAATATGATATTTAACTGACGGAGGGTTAACCTTGTCAATTTTCATTTTAATTAGAGTCTATTATGAACGTTTTGAAAATATTATAGTTCAATTCGAAAGCTTCAAATTATAATGCATTATGTTGTAATCGTTTGAGATTCAAAATGCACTTTTGACCTCAAGTTGTTTGATCAAACTTAGCCAATTTTGAATGTAATTTATAACTCAATCTGTTTAAACTTTTTTTGTGATTCAAATCAAATTAAAATCGATTTGTCATCGCTATTTGTAAGATAGATAAAAACAATACAAATGCATAATAAAATAAATATAATTAGACATTCTAATTATCTGCACTAAGATAATAAACTTTAGAGATCTTATAAGATGAGTATTGCACTAAAATTGCCGATTCAATTAATAGAAATATGTAAATTTGAATAGTATAAAGAGGATGATGTTGGGAAAATTAGATTATTGAGATATCAAAAGTTGTATAAAAAATGGAAAGTTATTTATTTGAAGTTTTAAAAATAAATATCAAACTTACTTATTATTTAAAATAAATAATTATATTGGTATAGTGAAGCAATATATACTCTTGAATTAATTATGTAACTTGAACTCTAATGTCCAATTTTTCACGTTAATTCTCATGTAGGATTAGGATTATTACATATATTTGATAGTTTAGCTAATATATATTTTAAGTATAATGAATTTTTTGATACAAAAAAAAAGAGTATGATTAAGAATGTATTTCACTTTATCATGATTTTTAATAACAAATAACTCTTTTAAAAAGATTTTTAAATTTGAATTCGATTAAATTTAAATAAATTAATCCGAGTCTAAAATAAATTGACATATTCAAATAGTTATTTTTTGAGACAAATTTGAATTTTTTTACTTGAATATAATATAAATAAATCTACATCAGTCCATAAATAATATGTAAAATTACAAAATAATCTCTTTAATTTTACAAGATTAAAATTAGTTTCCTATTATAGTTAAGATTTGAAAATTTATTTCAATTTGTATTTAAAAATTAAATTCATTAAAATTAATATAAAAATATTTTTATATTGAAATTATTTAGACATGTATATTTTAATCTTTTGTTTTTTTTCTAATTTATGATTTTGAATTAGTATTTTTTAATATTTCAAATTTTACTTCCATATTATTCGGTTCATGCTAAAATTTTATGGTACAGTCTGATACAATTTAATATATTTTGATTTTGTTAATTTTAAGGTAATTTTACTATTATGACATGTTTAACCAACAATAACTAATGATAGAAGAGAACATCATATTTACATTGTTTTAATGTAATTTTGGGTTGAAATTAGTTATTAGTTATTATTATAGACATGAAGGGAAAGATAGAATGGAAAAAAAAAAAAGATGGATGCGGCGTCGTTGAGAGAATATAGAATGTTGAACTGAATGTAGTTGCAAATTTTGCCGGGAAAAAAGGAAAAGAGACGTTACTATAGTTAATTTCAAGCTTTTCTTATCTCATGTTTCCTACTACTATTAGACCTTTTGAACATGTATTCATGGAACAATCTATTTCAGTCAACTTAACAATCTTCTCTTTTCCAATGGTTTCTCGAGATTAGCTCAAGGCATAGGAGCCATTAAATAAAGCTTTCTTCTTTGCTTCTCTCTTGTACGTCCTGGCCATAAGGTGGTCTCTCCCTTTTACTTCTTTTTTCTTTTTTCCCCTTTGATCTTCTTTGAACATATGATTTTGTTTGCAACTTTTGCCTGTTACGATCCACCATAACCTACCCTTTTAGGTAATTTGATCCTGCATGCTTGAAAAAAATGGAGTTTTGTTCTTGGTTGTTATTTCTTTCTGTACTACTTTCTGTTCCATTTTTTTTTTGGCAGAATTTTATGTTACTATCTTACGTTTTTTTGTTTTTGATTGCTGTTCTTCTCGTTTGAATGTGTTTAATACCCTTTTCATGTTTCTGCTACATGTTTTCGATCATTCATGCTTGAAAAAATGGAGTTTTTAACTTGGTTTTTTTTTTCCTGTAAACAGATTTTTGTGTGTAAATATCTAATGTTTTATGTTTTCGATTGCTGTTTCTCTCGTTTGAATGTGTTTAATACCCTTTTCATAGTTCTGCTCATGCTTGAAAAAATGTTTTTATCTTGGTTGTTGTTTTTTCCTCCTGCAACGGTTCTGTTCCATTGTTTTTAGCAGATTTTTATGTGTAAATATCTACTGTTTTTATATTTTCGATTTCTGTTCTCTCGTTTGAATGTGTTTATGCCCATTTAATATTTCTGCTAGATGTTTTCGATCATCAACGTGCAATTTCAAGCTGATATACCTACCTATTTGTAAATGTATCCGGGATCTTAGCTTTGTTGGTTGCATGTTTGTTCGTGTAACATTTGACAAATTGCGACAAGTATGCAAGTAGATGGAGGTCCTGTTCTTTGTATTTGATGTTTTGATTCGTTTTTAACTTAGATTGTTCAAACTTTCCAGAATTAACAATGGCAGAAGCTGTTCCCGTACATAATCCGCAAATTGGTAAGAATCTAACAGTTGTATAGTATGTGGGATTTTTTGGATCAGAACGTTTTGCATAGTTGGGAAACAAATACAGGAAATCTGAATTCCTTGCAATTATGTTCATTAAGACTGCTGCTAAAAATAGCAAAGACCGAGAATTCTTGAAATGCTGGTTTTGAAGCAGTCAAGCAACATGCCAGGCATTTTTGGTTCTTCTGTCATCAGAAGAGAAAATCTTCTGAGTTTGTGGAAACTTTTGTACAAGTGAAAAATGAGATGGAAAAATTTTTCCCATCAGCAACTTTATATCCTGGCTTGGCTTTCATTTGCAGAAAATCAGGGCAATTCTAAGAGTGGAATGATGCAACAGGTTCCAAGTCATAAATATAATAATGTAATACCTGAATTTGACATTTGTTCTTTGATTAAGCAGGTCATGAATATGAAAGCATGGATGAAGACAGGAAGACAAGACTTGCATCTTTTAGGAGGAAAGCAGTTAATGCCTCAAACAAGTTTAGGCATTCTTTCGCAAAGAAAAGCCGCAAAAGCAGTAGAGTTATGTCTGCTGTGATTGAAGATACTATCAATGCCGAAGAATTGCAGGCAGTCGATGCATTTCGCCAGGCACTTATTCTTGATGAACTCTTGCCTGAAAAGAATGATGATCATCATATGATGCTCAGGTTATGAAGTTTACCTTAATCACAGAGTCTTCAAACAATAGAAACCAATCTTGTTCCATTCACCAAGACATTCAATGATATGCATACTTGGAAGATTTGAATACAAGATTTACGAAAGTGAAACTTTTCCTCTTCACTTGTTCTCATCAAATAGGATTTTGAGAAGAGATTAAGACATAACAAGTCTTGAGAGTAGTTCATCAGGATTGAGTTGGCTTGTACCACTCTGGCATTATGATCTATTAATTTCATACAATCTAATGGCAGTCTGATAAAACAAGATACCTACCTGACATGAAATACTTCTTATTGGTAACTTCTTATTGGTACAGATTCTTGAAGGCTAGGAAATTTGATCTCGAGAAATCGAAGCAAATGTGGACTGACATGCTCCAGTGGAGGAAGGAATTCGGTGCTGACACAATTGGGGTATAATAACTAATGAGCTAATAAAATTTCCTTGAACTTGTTAAGTATTGACAAGTAAATTTCTACATCAATTTATTCAAATGCCCTCTTGGCTTCTGCATTTAGGACTTTGAGTTTTCAGAGAAAGATGAAGTGCTGAAATATTATCCTCAAGGATACCACGGTATCGATAAGGAAGGAAGGCCTGTGTATATTGAAAGACTCGGTGAAGTTGATGCCAACAAACTGGTGCAGGTGACAACACTGGATCGTTACGTGCAATACCATGTGCAGGAGTTTGAGAAAACATTTGCTTTAAAGTTCCCAGCCTGCTCAATTGCTGCAAAGAAGCACATCGACCAGAGCACTACCATTATGGATGTCTCAGGAGTGGTATGTAATGATTGTCATTTCCAGAATTTTGGTGAAAACAAGCTAGTTGATTCTTCATCTCTTAATGTCTGAACCAGAAATTTACCTTAACATTATCATGTTCATGAGCCAGGGTCTCAAACACCTCACAAAGACTGCCAGGGACCTCCTCATGCGCATTCAGAAGATTGATGGCGACAATTACCCTGAGGTAGTTATTAAACCTGGATAAGTTTTCTCAATACATTTCTTGCTTCTTTGTTTTTGAAAATATCAGGCTTTAATTAACGATGCTAATTAAAATCCTGATATTTGTGTAGACCCTTAACCGCATGTTCATCATCAATGCCGGTTCTGGATTCAGGCTCTTGTGGAACTCTATCAAGTCATTCCTTGACCCCAAAACTGCTGCAAAAATCCATGCAAGTATTCTGCATAAATCATAAATGTCTATGAACATATATATAATCCTGTGAAGTTATGAACATTATCATTAGAAGGGAAGGAGAAACAAAAAGGAACTCCACTGAATTTTATTTGTGCTTGTTGTGCTAGGTGCTTGGAAACAAATATCAGAGCAAGTTGCTTGAAATTATTGAAGCAAGGTAAATTTGCTATTGGCTAGTTCCAATCTTACTAGTTATATCATATTCTGATAGTTTTATTCTCATCTTCCGGGATAAAATGAATTTGTAAAAGTATCATATCTCTTGTTTGAATGTTCATCGAACTCATTGTCACAATGTTATATCTGGACCATTACAGTGAGCTTCCAAGTTTCTTGGGAGGCACTTGTACTTGCGAAGGTAAGGGCGGATGCATGCGCTCTGACAAGGGTCCATGGAACAACCCAGAAATATTGAAGGTAAAGTTGTGCTACTAGTCATTTTCGTTTCTTACCTCCCGGGTGTCTTTTGTAGGAAGAACTTATGACAAATTTTCTATTTCATGATCCAGATGATTCAAAGTGGTGAAGCCAAGTGCCGTAGGAGGAACTTGTCTGGAATTGATGAGAAGATCTCTGAAAATGATGCTGCTGCACACACAAAGGTATACAATCTTTACCTCAACATTTCAGTTTCCTAGGATTAAGCCTCTTTAACTATTTGTTTCTGATGGCTGACAAACATGAAGAGAAGCGAGTCTCCCAGGGCAGAAGCAGCTGTAGAGGAACCAAAAGCCTCTCCTGCTCCTGAAGTAAGTTCTCTTTAACTAGCAGTATCTGGTATTGGTAATGGTTCATAGATCAAACACTAAGGATCTGCCACTAATTCTCTTGATGCATTTTAGCCTGCATTTAGCAAAAAGACCAGCTTTGAGATTCCCGTGGTTGATAAGACTATGGATTCTGCTTGGCCAGCCCGTGCCAAATTAGCCTTGTCTAAAGGTGCATACTTGTTCATTTGTTAGCTTCAAAAGTTTACTGTTATCTGATCTGACCCAAACTTGGCTTCCATTTCCAAACCCTTCAGAGTCTTTCAGGATGAATAGTTCTAAGGCGCTTCTGGCTGCTGTTCAAGCAAAAGCTGATGGATTAAGAAATCCAGTGGTCTCTGGTGTCATGGCCTTGGTAATGGGAGTTGTGACCATGGTCCGTGTTGCACGTAATGTGCCAAGAAAAGTAACTGAAGCATCCATCTATGGCGGTCAAACTTACTATGATGACAGGCAAACACAAGCAGCAACATCCACCACTATCTCCACTTCTGATTACAAGATGATGCTGATGCGTATGTCTGAGATGGAAGAAAAGTTGAATGTTCTTAGCTCAAGGTCTGTAATGGCACCTGACAAAGAGGAAATGCTCAATGCAGCTCTGAGACGTGCAGAAACACTTGAAGATGAGCTTGCAGCTACCAAGAAGGTATGCTTTTGATTTCATTACTTCCATTCTTAGGATGTCCAAACAAACTCTTCATTACATGAACCTGAGGAAACCCCAGTAAAGAATAGAAACTAGAAATGAAGTTTGAGCCAAATTTCCATTTATGCAGGCACTTGAAGATGTCCTTTCCAAACAGAATGAGCTTATTGACTACATTGAAAAGAAGAAGAAGAAGAAGAAGATGGTAAAGATATATCCTACATCTATCAATACTCTTTACTTATTCACTAGCTCGCTAGCACCATATTCAAGTTCTAACCAAGTGAGTTTTGTATTTGCAGTTCTTTGGCTTCTAAAAGAAAATTCCTTGGCCTTGAGAAATGAAATATACTATTTTCTTTTCTTCTGCAAACTTTTGAGGGACCGCTGCTGATAAACACAGATTTTTTGGCCCCATTTGTGTAACTGAAATCTTCCAAAAACTTTACTTTTGTTTTGTGTATTCCAACCTAAACTAAACAGGTCATGTATGTATCATATGGAAATTTAATTTATGCAACAATGAAATGAGTTTGTTTTTTATCGTATTGGTGAAGCCATAAGTACAAGACATCTAAGTAGTGCAAAAACTTGCAGTGACTTGTTAAAAAGTAGGCAAGGCAATGGGCAGGCCCAGGTTTGATTTTCTATTTGGATTGCAGTTGCATGCTTCTATAATGAAATTTTGGTTTGGTTGGTGAATTATACGTAGGGAATGCACCTACATATATGTATTCTAGATGTGGATACATACTGGAAGCTAAAGAAGCTTTTTCAGGAAATGCCAAAAAAGAGATTTAGTTTCATGGAATGTAATGATATCAGGCCATAACCAGGAGGGATCTTATGGGGTAGAAGCAATTTGGATGTCTATAGTTATGTTAAAAGAGTGACCAGAACTTGATCATGTCTCATTCACTAGTTTAGCTTCTGCATGTGGTCATGCAGAAACTTAGAACTTGGGAGACAAATACATGGATTGAGTATAAAAAGATGATGTGCAAAGCATGTATCTGTTGCTAATGTTTTGATCTCTACATATTCAAAATGTGAGGTCACCGTAGATGCAAAATTGGGGTTCCAACATATGGATGAACGCAATTTCGTCTGCTGGACTACCATGATATCTATTGATGATGAAGAAGTTGACCAGAAGATTTGAGAGAGGAAAGGAAAAGAGAGTAAATAAACTAGATGTTTATTATATCGTGTGTACAGTATAAAAGCTAGATTTCATAATATATATAAAAGCTAGATTTCATAATATATACAACTGAGCTAAAACAACTGTACAAGACAGAAACTAAACACTCTATTATGTACAAGCCAAAATGACAACACTTTACTAACTAGCTATCTTAACATCCCCCCTCTAGTTGGAGGTTAGTAAACATCAACCAAACCCAACTTGGACAAAAGGAAAGTAAAATGAAGAGAAGCCAATGCCTTTGTAAATAAGTAAGCCAACTAATGCTTGGAAGAAATATGTGCAGGATTAATGAAACCCAACTTGAATTGATCACAAACAACATGGCAATCAATATCAAAATGCTTGGTACGTTCTTAAAACATCGGATTGGCAATAATATGAAGTGCAGCTTGATTATCACACCACAAAGGAATCGGACAGGATAATGAAATCTGTAAATCTTTCAACAAATATGAAATCCACAACAACTCACAAACAGTGGAAGCCATACTCCAATACTCAGCTTCAGCCGAGGATCTAGAAACCGTAGCCTATTTCTTAGTCTTCCAAGAAACCAAAGAATGACCTAAAAAAACACAAAAACCTGAAACAGAACAACGAGTAGTCAAACACGAACCCCAATCAGCATCACAATAAGCCACAAGAGAACAGGGAGAAGAATCAACAGGCATAGAAGAAACAGAAGAAGCAGGAAAAAAATAAACCCTTAGAAGGGCAACCCTTCAAGTATCTCAACAGATGCACAACAGCATCCCAATGAGCCTGACATGGAATAGTCACAAACTGACTCAATTGCTGAACTACAAAAGTAATATCAGGTCAGGTAAATCCCAAATAAAACAACCGACCAACCAACCTACGGTATTGCCCTACATCCTCCAAGAGAGAACCAGAATCGGCCGAGAACTTCAAGCCCTTAGGCAATGGGGTAAACACTGGTTTAGCACCAGTCAAACCCGCATCAGACAATAGATCAAGCACATACTTGTGTTGATTAACATATAAACCAGTGGAAGACCTAGCAATCTCCAATCCCAAAAAATACCTTGCAGGATCAAGATCCTTCACAGAAAATGCAGAAGCTAAAAATTGTTTAACATCAGCCAAAACATCCACAGAAGGCCCAGTCAACAAGATATCATCTACATAGATCAGCAGAGCCACAAAATGAAGACCAGTAGACTTAATAAACAAACAATGATCATGCTAAGATTGAAGAAAACCATAAGAAAGCAAACTTTTAGTGAATTCAAAATTCCACTGACGAGAGGCTTGCTTCAAACCATACAAAGAGCGATTGAGCTTGCAAACCTGATGAGGACCAGTTGCAATATACGCATCAGGAGGTAGCATATATACCTCCTCATCAAGATGCCCATGCAAAAAGGCATTATTAACATATAATTGATGTATAAGCCAAGAAAACTGAGCATTTACAGTCAAGAATATACGAACAGTAACAGTTTTTGCAACAAGGGAAAAACTGTTAGTAAAATCAACTCCCTCTACTTGATGATATCCCTTTGCCACTAACCTGGCCTTATATCTATCAACAGTCCCATCTGGCTTAAGCTTAACCTTAAAAACCCATCGGGAACGAATGGCTTTCTTACCAGCTGGTAAAGAAGTCAACACCCAAGTATTGTTAGACTCCAATGCAGCTAACTTCTGTTGCATTGCCCTTATCCAATGATCATGAATCTTAGCTTGATGATAAGATTGAGGTTCCTCAATAACAGAAACATTAGCTAAAAAAGACATGTATATGGAGGAAAGACAGGGTGTAGGTATAAAAGGGAAAGTGGGAAGGGAATAATTGGATGAACTAACTACAGAAGAATGAAGTTGGTCAGTAGAGGCATGGGATACAAAATCATTAAGCCAGGCAGGTTTACTTGTGACTCTTGTACTCCTACGCAGAGTAGGAGGAGGAAGAATGGGACATGGCAAAGAAGAAGAAGAAGAAGGAAGATCAGGAGAATAATGATTAATGTTGGAATCAGGGAAGGTAGGAATAGAAGAAGGTTCATCCAAAACATCTGAAAAGTTATCAGAAGAAACTAAAGGAAGTGGAACATCCACAGGGGCAGTAGACAATGACTTATAAGGATAAATAGTTTCATGAAAAAATATATCTCTAGAAACTAGAAATGAACCAGAAGTGATATCAAATAATTAGTACCCCTTTTGCCCTGCACAATATCCCAAGAAAACAGATTTTGTAGCTCTCAGATCAAACTTATCTTTATGAGGCTTGACATTAGTAACAAAACATAAACAACCAAAAGATTTTAAATGATCATACTTAGGAGGAGAACCATATAAAATCTCATAAGGAGTTTTCCACTGGAGTAGTGGAGTAGGTAGCCTATTGATGAGATAAGTGGCAATAAGAATTGAGTCAACCCAAAAAAGTTTAGGTAAGGAAGCCTGAAACATGAGAGCTCTAGCTATTTGTAACAAATGTTTGTGTTTCCTCTCTACAATCTCATTTTGTTGAGGTGTATAGACACAAGATTTATGATGTAAAATACCCAAATCTGTAAACAATTTCTAGCAATTTCTACTCAAAAATTCTGTCCCATTATTAGTTTGGACTATCTTAACAGACTTTTGAAATTGGGTCTTTACCATCTTAAAAACCCTATCTAAACACCCGAGAACTTGGCACTTATGAGTCATGAAATAAGTCCAAATGCCAAGTCGCCCTACTAAAATCATCCACAATTGTTAAAAAGAATTTCCCCCCAGAAAGAGTAGGTTGACTATAAGGTCCCCATATATCAATATGAATCAACTGAAAAATGGAAACAGTATGACTAGTACTATGAGGAAACTTTAACCGATGTTGCTCTGCAAGTGGACAAATATCACAAACATCAATCTCTTCAACATTTTTATTATCAAGAGAAATACCATGTCTAAGTACAGTATCTGAAACATGTCCTAAGCGTTTATGCCAAAGTTTGTATGATGACATAGACTGTACATTATCAACATCACTTGCAACACTACACAATGAATATTTTGCTATTATATCTGCCTTAAACAAATCCTTATCAAGGATATACAACTTGCCTATAACCTTTCCTACTACCAAAATCTGATCAGTCTTCAGGTCCTGCAAAATGCAGTGATTCAGAAAGAATGTAAAGGTAATAGATGATGAATTGGCAAGTTTGTTCACAGATAATAGATTAAATTTGAAAGTAGGAATATGTAAGGTATCTGTCAAAATAATGTTATTTGGCAGCACAACATCTCCAATTTGATGGACCTGATTCTGAGTACCATCAGGAAGAAAAACAGGTATGTATTTGGCAGGAATAATAGGCTTGGTTAGCAAATAAACATCCACACACATATGATTAGAAGCTCCTGTATCTAATATCCAAGAATCTAAATCTATATCACCAAGACTAGAAAGAGCTAACATACCTGCAAAATCTAAGTTTTGTGCAAGGTTCACCATGAGAGGATCAGTGAGGGTCTTGTTCTTAACTAGCTTCAACAACTCTTGTTTAATCAATTCAGATAGTGGAGGATTAGTGGCATTAACAGTATTGTCCATAACTGTTTTACTGTTATCTACAGTAAATGAATTAGCATCATTTACTGTATTAGCATTATAAGATTTCCCGGTCCCTTTCCCCCTTCTGTTTTGCAACTCCTTATATCACTCGGGTACACCAGTGAGTTTAAAACAATTCACCTTTAAATGTCCATTTTTCTTACAATAGTTACAAAACAACTCACTTTTATCACCATTCCCCCACTTTTGTTTGAACTGTTTTCCTCCCCCGTCTATAACTCTCTTACCACCTCCAGTATTGGCTAACAGTGCACTATGATTAATTCCTTCACCAAAAACCATCTAAACTTCTCTTTGTTTTTCTACCCTCAACACCATAGAATAGGCCTTATTAATATAAGGTAGAGGTTCCATAAACAATATCTAGCTCCTAATATGATCATAGCCTTCATTTAATCCCATCAGAAATTGCATCAACTGATTCATTGAAATTAAATCAGTCAAAGCTTTAGGTACTCCACAGATGCATTGTATTGCCACCCCACAAGTGCATTGCGGGACAAGCATAAGACACCAAAGCTCATCCCACAATTTCTTTAAACCAGTGAAATATTTTGCTACAGACATATTAACCTAAGATGCAACACTAATCTGCCTCTGTAAGTAATACAATAAAGGCCCATTGCTCTCCCCAAACCTTTCTACCAAATCTGACCACAGTTCCTAGGCAGAATTTGTGTAGATAAAGGCTTCAACTATCTCTTTTGATATCGAATTTAAGATCCAGGATCTAACCATATAGTCAATCCTAATCCACCTATCGCATTCAACTGAGCCTGGACTAGGTTTTGAAAATATTCCATCTATAAACCCTAATTTCATCTTAGCGCCTAAGGCAATTTTCACAGATCTACTTCAGCTAAAAAATTGCTCCCTTTTAGTACTGCAGTAACTAAACTCATACCTGGATAATTTGAACCTTGGAGATACACCTGATTTTCTTCATGCATACCTCATAATCGTGGGTCCAGTGTGGAGCCAGTAGGGGATTCCGCAGAGACACCTTCCATTTCTGCAAAAATCGCAAGCTGGAGTCACAGTCGTAGATGCAGAGTCCAAATCGCGAACCCTAGCCTCTCGAATCGTCAAGATGAAGCTTCTTTCTTCACCATCGAAGAAAATACAACTACCGAAGACCTCCAACACACTCCTCTATGTTGTATTTAGCTCCAATCGACATTCAGTAACGATCAATCATTGGGATCATTACTGCTCTGATACCATGAACAAAAGGTTCGAGAGAAATAAACTAGCTTTTTATTATATCGTATGTACAGTACAAAAGCTAGATTTCATAATATATACAACTGAGCTAAAATAACTATACAAGACAGAAACTAAACACTCTATTATGTACAAGCTAAAACAACAACACTTTACTAACTAGCTATCTTAACAGAAGTTCTGTCTCTATTTCAAAGGACGACGTTACATGGAATTTATCCTAATGATGTGACATTTATTAGCTTAATTCATGCTATAACTAGTTTTTCATCAGAGTCAAATGTTTGTAGTAGTCTTATGAACATGTACTCCAAGTTTAAGTTCATGTAAGAGAATACGATATTTGTTTTAAATTATGTTCATCCTATCACACGCAAAACAATATGTTAAATCAAATGGATTTCTGAATTTTTTTCTCTCTCTCTAATTTTGTGGGTTTGTGACGTACTTTGTGAGTGTGAGTAAGTAAAATTGTAACATTTGGTATCAGAGCAGATGTCCCTCGAAATAGTTATGGCAGAAAGAACACGAGAAGCTGAAGTTCGTTGTTTAGAGGAGAGCATGAAAAACCTACTGGAGGCTCAACTATGACATGAAAAGGAAATTAACGATATTAACTCCATGTTTAAACAACTCATGCAGAAAATGGATAAGGAAGAGACGGACTCTTATGTAACACCCAAATACCACCTGGGAGGATATGTGGATGCCACCCAATACAGAACAAACAAAATCAAACATTACACATTTGCAGTGTTTTCAAATATAAGTTTAACACACATATAATACATCTCGTAATTTCAGAAACAAATCGAAAGAATATTTACAGGCCCAAACA
>JANJEY010000235.1:80652880-80666175 GCA_024703695.1 Erythroxylum cataractarum
ATTGAGGGAAGAGAGTGACAGAAGGATTCATACCTTCTGAGGAGCAAATCAGCTCTGGTTAGGGAGAAACACTAGGTTTCTACACTGTGGTGATACATACATTACAACTATATAGAAATAATATAGAGAAACTCTAGTATTCCAAGACTAGAGTTCTATCAATGAATTTGATCTCCCAAAACCTATATCTCCCCTTGGAGGAAGATGAAGATAGAGCGTGTGAAGATTATTATTGTGCAAGTTCCAGTAGGTTAGAACGAGAGGATCATTGGCATCACAAACAACATGAGAGAAACACATGAACAGAACCTGCATAATGCTCATACCTGACTTCTGAGACAATACTTGTCAACTGATCAAAAACATTTTCACAGAAGAAAAGAAAAAAGAAAGATCATCCCAAATTTTCAAAGATCTATGTTTTGTAACAAATAATCACGATATCATTAAACTGAATCATGCTTAGACAATATACTATTTCAATTCAAAGCATAAACAACATTCCATGCTAAAAATGGAATACCTTTTTAGTAGCAATGAGCTCCGCTTCAAGAGCATCCACGCGACAAACAGCAGCATTAAGTAATTCCTCCTTCTCGTAAGGCATCACAGATGGCTTGGCTTGCAGTGTTTCAACTTTTTCCTCAAGCTCAGCTAGCCTTTTTAATACAGTAGAAAGGATATCTCCATCCTTCAAACCAGGAGTTGATGAAGGTGAATGGGGCTCCCCCGTAGGTGTCGCATTCATGGAATGCTCAGAGAACGTTTGATCACCATCAGCCGAATTGCTAGGAAGACCCTTAGTTATGCGCATTGCCAGTGTACGGAAAAAGGTAAAAATTGTCAACAAGAGAGTCATAAATGCTGCAAAAATTTCACCAGGAGTGCCTTCTGGAGTTTTTTGAGTATCGGGCAGAGTAGGTGTCACTGCATTGGATACTTGGCCATTAGTATTAGAAGAAAAACATGAGACCAAATGAACATAAACAAATTAATCTATCAATCATTAGGACTTATAGGTATGCCCTCACTGCAGATGACAGAACTCTACTAACCTTGAGAAATTCCACATCAATTGCATCATAAACAAAATTTCATCAATCAAGTAGAAAGGTGTCCAAAGCATAAAAAATGAATTTTTAGATCTCCCAGGGGAATATATGCATGAGTCATAATTTGGTGTCACTCGTGTCAGAGATGCACAGAATAGCTGTCGGAAGATGCCAACAGAGAGAATTCACAGAACCAAAAAACTAAGAGATGAAACAGTAACCCAAAGGACATCGGACTATATCTCTATTCGTCATCTAAACCTTTGGTTTGAAAATATGAAACCAAACAAGTACCCATAGTAAGTATATAGAATCAAAAACAAGGGCCGTCAGTATATGGAATTATGCACAAGTACCCATAGTGTGTATTATGGCACATTGAGGTCAGATGATCCAACCCACAACAGTCATACGTAAGTCACAAATTTTAGCAAAGCTTTAAGACCTGTCAGATATATATGAGCTTGAGTTCAACTCAAGCCCCTACCAAGCCTAAGAGACTATGTAAGACATTCTTAATCTTGTCAATACTCAAAACTCAAGAACACCATAATTCTAAGAACACACGGATGCATTCATCTACATGAAAGACCTGTATGAGAGACCCATTAACAACAGAATAAACATTGACATACGCACTACTAACCTTTGGGAACTGGAGGAGTTTGGACAGATGTTTGCTTTTTCCAACCAGAATCGACAGGTTTATCAACCATAGGGACATATTCATCATACCCAGAGAAGTTGCCAGCATAACTGACCTTTCCAACAACCTTAGTCTGCAAATTCATGAATAAAAGGATGAGTCAGCTTATCAGAAATAGAGTGCTCCAGATGATCAATCCTAGACAGCACCAAGCAACTTAAATACAGTAATCCTAACAGAGAGGATCCTTAAGTATGAGCCTACCTCCTCACGGACAGGAGTAAGTCTAAGATGCGAGTAACTCTTCAAAGCTTTAGGTGAAGAAATATCCTCAGCTTCAGATCCTGACTCGGCAGTGGATGTATCACTACCTTTGACCTGCTTCAAGACCTCCAATGCATTTAGCTAAGTGTAACCATACAAAAGTCTTGGACATTTTAGGTGAAAATGATAAATATGAAGAACATTACCATTGGATAACGTGGCTTCGCATAAGCAAGAACTTTCCCATCATTGTCCAAAACTTTTACAACCTGTCTTGCACGCCGTGCGTCACCATTGAGAACCATCTGCAACAATATAAACATAACCAATCCGTCACTAATTACACGCAATCAACCAAGCTTGGAAAAGAGCCTGGAACTCGCTCATTAATAACAACTAAATAACCTTCAATATGTCAGGGTTCTTCCATGGACCCTTATCAGACAAAAGACAACCTCCTTGATCTGCACAGGTACAAGTGCCACCAAAGAAATCTGGCAGCTCACTGTATTTGGTACAATATTCTAGTTAGCACAAGCTATACTTGACTGAGTTAGAGTGTGAAATAAAAAAGAAATGATGAAGCAGAAGTATGTGGATCAAAACTACAAGCCACTATTTTCAGTGCAGCTATGAAGTTCCATTTACCTGGCATCAATTACCTCAAGCAATTTGCTCTGATACTTATTCCCAAGAACCTAAGTTCACAAAAAAAAAAGATATAAATGCTCAAAAGATCACCCAACAACTAGAAAACTATATGCTCCAATGCTTTCATAACAAAATTTTTAAACATACATGAATCTTGGAAGTGGTTTTTGGATCAAGAAAACTCTTCACAGTGTTCCACAACAGCCTGAACCCTGGACCAGCATTGATGATGAACATTTGGTGGAGTGTCTGCATTAATCATGGAAAATCCAGCTTGATAAAAAGCTCTACTTTGTAAATTATAGGAATAAACCATCCCCAACAAAAATGTTGTGGCAGACCTCGGGATAGTTGTCACCATCAATCTTCTGCAGACGCATGATAAGCTCCCTGGCAGACTTGGTAAAGTTCTTAAGGCCCTGAATAGTTACAATCAAGAAAATAGAAATCGGTTAATCTGGAACCTCTTAATTCAGTCTGGTGAATACCACAAGACATACCACTCCTTGAACATCCAAAATCGTTGTGTTTGAATCTATATGCCTCTTTGCAGCAATTGTACAAGATGGAAACTTTACAGCAAAGCTTTTCTCGAACTCTCGCACATGGTATTTCACATACCTATCCATAGTTGTAACATGCATTAATTTGTTAGGATCAACCCTTCCCAATCTCTCAAAATATACGGGCCTTCCTTCTTTGTCCACACCATGATAGCCATGGGGATAATACTTCAACACTTCACTCAACTCTTTAAATTCAAAATCCTGGCATAAAAACATAATTGGCAGGGCCGTAAGAAGAAAAATAACTGAATAAATCTTGACTAACTTGTCAAAACTTTTTACCTCCAAAATAGTATCCACACCAAATTCCTTTCTCCACTGAAGCATTTCAGCCCACATATGCTTTGCTTTTTCAACATCAAACTTCCTTGCTTTCAAGAACCTAAGAGGCAATACTTAAAATTGTTATGTTGGTTGAACCATAACTGCCCAAGAAAATTGCAATAGTCTGAATATGAAAAAATCTGTTAAGATGATAAATATGGCACAATGGTACTGGAAGCAACCCAAACACTAACGATAACAGTAATGTCTACTGAAGGAACGTCAGAACATTAGCAAAATCAGAAAGTTACAAGCCTGATGTTCCATCATGGAAAAATAATTTCACAAGCAATAGTTGCTAACAAAGGCCTCGGAAGAATAACTAAAGAAAGGAATATAAGATCACCTCAACATCATATGATAATCATCATGCTTTTGAGGAAGTAATTCATCCATGATCAACGCCTGTCGAAAAGCATCAACAGCCTGCAGTTCCTCAACATCACGAACATCCTCAATAGAGACAGAGCTAACCCTGCCATCACTCTTCCTCCTACTGCTCTTTTTCTTGAGAGAATGCCTGAACTTGGTTGACGCATTGATGGCTTTCTTTTTCAGTGATCCAATTCTAGTTCGCCTCTCATCCTCGGAGTTCTCAAAATCAGACCTCCTGTCTCTCCTCTCTTCACCCCCTGAGAAACCCTCAAAGCCTAAACCAAACAACAAAGAGAACAAATGAACGAGAAAAAAGACAATCATCATTTAAAAATATTAAGAGAAATAATAGACTTCAGAAACTTCAAAAAAAATAAAATCTTTATGTTCCTAAAGAAAGAGAACATTTTTAGAGCTCCCAAATGCTCAAACTTTGAAAGAAACCCAACTTAAAATCGAAAAGAACATTACTTTTCATGTGGATTCACAGAGTTTTCTCAAGATAGCTAAATTTCCAACCAAGAAAGCAACAGTAACACCCCAGAATTATCCCAAACAGTATACACAACAACACACACTTGCAAACAGAAATCCAAACACCAAGATCAAAATCAAGTGACACGAATTACTCACAAGGTCGCGCAAATCGATCAAGTGGGCCCGACATCTCTGTGTTCAAATCGACCCCCCAACTTTCACTCTACCAATCCACCAACCAGATTGCCAAACAACCAGAATGCACTACACCAAAGAAAAGAACTCGCGTTAACAACAAAACCCTTTTGAGTAAACACGAAAAAGACCCCAACTTTCAACTAAAATCTGATAAATTAGATACGAACAAAAAAATTCAGAAATTTATTTTTTTTTGGCAATTTACCAGGGGAAAAAAAAAACACAAAAGATGACAAATTTTTCGGCGCGAATCACGAGGAAGATCGAACGGTCACCAAAGCATGTGTAGCAAGAACAGATTTGACCAGATCAGATAGAAATTTAGCGAAACCTTATAAATTGTAGTTGTAAATATTAAATTTTATTAAATAATTTAAGAGATAGAGATAGAGAGAGAGAGAGAGAGCGTTTTAGTGCGAGGCTGTGCGAGCAGAGAGACAGATAGATGGTAGAAGAAGTAGGTTTATACTAGGAGAGGGTGATCGTGTTGTGTGGGACCCAATGTATGTGCCACGTGGCACGTGTACGAAGGTATGTCTTTTCGTGATAGATTGAGAATCCGCCGGCGGAGCGCGGCGGAGTTAGCGGGGGTCAATCGTCGTGGGATGGTAGACTATTGTCATTGGGTAATGATTACGGCACATGGGCGTTCCTGGTTTTTTAGTGCTTATTTATTTCTTGGGGTTCATCTTTTTTTCAAAGAATTAATTAGTTTTAAAATTTTAGATAATCTCCTAAATATAACAATTTTAAAAATTCAATCTTATGTTTTAAAATTTTTAATTTGTTTTATATAATTTTTATAAATTAATAAATTATAATTAATTTTTTAATTTTTATTTAACAATTTTTTAATTAAACTTCAAATTTTTAATAAATAAAAAATTTAAATTTTATTCAATTTTTAATCAATTTTAAATAATATAATACTCTTTAGTTTGATTTTTTAAATATTTAAAATCATAAAATAAACAAGATTGACTGCTTAAAGTTTTAAATAATAAATTGACTATTTTAACAGTCAAATAAAGTTATGTTATTTTATTTTGTTTTGTTTTATTTGAACTAGTGCGGGTAATGATGACCTCTTCCTCATCATTATCATCATATTTCGAAGTTTCGTGGTGCGAAATTTAGAGAAGTTTGATAGTACGCAATCTTACCCTTATATAGTTGAAAAGTTATTTTTAATAGACCTACATGCACATATGACAGGATAATAATGGAAAAAAAAACGATAACCTCTTAAATTATATTTAATCCGAAACTCAACCAATTCAAATTTGATCTGGCTTTTGCATTGAAGTAATTGATAAGAAAATTAGTCATTTACTTTATTTTGATAATATTTTTGAAACATTCTTTAAGAAAAACGTATTATTACAGCTCTTCAGAATTTGCGTTTTAATAAAACTTTTACTTATCTTAATATTTTATAACATGGTAATTGACAAAAGGAAGAACATTATTATTCTTGGGGTTGTCATATTTTAAAAAAACATAATAAAGCATAAAAAGGTTTAATAATAAATTGGATTTTATAATCTCATAATAATATCCAATTAGGCATCGCAAATGTATGGTGCTACATATCGTCTTATCTTATCCAAATTGAAAGTGGGAGATATTTAAAAATTTTAGAATTTTAAAAATAAAACAGGTTTAAATTTTAAAAAATTCAATTAGGTTATTTGTTAATTAAAAATTAAATTTTTTATTAATAAAAAATTATTATTTAAAAATTTATTTTTATTAATAAATTGATCAATTTTAATAATAAAGATTATTAAATTAAATTAAATCAAATAAATTAAAAAATTAGCTAATTCAAATTTTTTACTATCAAGTCAACCGAATGGAATCATTTTTAAAACATTGCATGTTGTTATTAAAAAAATTTGAAAATTATTATTTTTACTGTGAATTTTAAATTTAATGGCTGGGATTTTCGTTAAAGACAAAAAAAAACAAAGCATGTGAAGTAGGTAATAGCAATTAATATAATAATATGAAGAATAATAAAATATGTTTCGTGCTCATAAAAAGTTGGTCAAAAAATAAAAATCAATGTGGACATGAACCTTTGGGATCAATGCTTTGAGGCTGATTGGACATTTGGAAACACGTTTTGGACGTACCAAAATGAGTGTTTTGATGATTTCGAGAAAGGTAAATTTTATAATATTACTTACAAGCCATCACTTTTTTTATTTTTGGTAATTTATTATAAATAATAATATTACTATTTTAAATTATTAATAATATTTATATTAATTTGTCAAATGAATTCAACTATTTAAAATAAAAGTCTTTTTCAAAATTTATGATACTATGAGATGTTTTTAGATAATTTAATTATTTTAAAATTTTAAAATAGAAATAAAAATAAAAATATGTACCTTTTTTAATATTACAAAATTTCATAATATTTTATTATTAATAAAATTGTGTCAAAACATTAAATTAAAAGATGTTTCTTAGCCTATGTTGAGGATAGACGGGTGCCCATTTGGATGAACTTTTGAGAGATTAATAAACACTTTTCTTTGTCACAAAAGCTTTTTTCAAGAAAAATAGGTATTTTGTTATAAAATAGAAAGTACTTTTTTAATATATATAGTTTTTTCGACAGTCAAAATACAACTTTTTAAAAAATTTAAATTTGAAGCTTCTCAAAAAAGCCTCTTCAATAGTTTTTTCGAGTAGATTTTTCAGATCAATTAATTAGCTTATTTTTTTAGTTCATTTTGCCCTTATGTTTTACACATAATTATCACAATACCTACAAAGTCATCTTCACTTTGCAAACCCATTATTTGACTTTTTTATATGTTTTAATATTTATTTTTTATATTAATTTTATTTATGTTATAATCTATATAAAATATTTAGTTAGGTATATTTTTATTTAAGTTTCATATGGTTTAAAATTATATAATAATTAATATATTGTACTTTGCATATTATTTAATATATTTTAAATAATTTTTATATGCATAAATAATTTTTATTACAAAATAAATTATAGCTAAAATTAAAAATGCTTTTCATTTGTATATTGCAAAACAATCACTCTATGAAGCTCTTTCCAAAAAATTCTTTTTTAAATGACAATTAAACAGTTAATTGGTTTCTTATAAAAGTTCTTCTAAAAAAATATCTACAAAAAAAAGCTTCACTAACAAAAACTCTACTGGTATAAAGCCAATCAAAGAGAGCCTTAACTTGACAATGAGTTTGAATTAAATTCGAGTAGGTATATTTATTAATATTTTATTAAAAAATATCAAACTAAAAAGTTGTCAAATTTTAATTTTATATTTTATATTTTTTAAAAGCTTTGAGTTTAAATTAAAATTTAGTCTAAGTCAAATCAAATTTGAGAATTTTAGGATAAGTTAAGTCGGATAGGTCGGGTTAAGAAAATTTGTATTATTCCTAAATATGCTTAAATTATTTAAAGCAAAGTCTCGAGAGGATAAAAAGATAAAAGAAGAATCGAGCTTTTGTCACTCTCTTTGACAACTTTTTTTAACATGGGTTAGGACAAAACCTTGTTGTACTGAATCCTGAAAACGACTCCATTAAATTCAGGATGAAGCATTAACATCTAGGTGGTCCAATTATTGGAACAAAATCTTTCTAGAAGTGTTTCAATATGAATAAAGAGTTAATTGAATTTAAATAAAAAATTAAATCAATTTAATTTAATTTAAACAAAATTATTTCGAAACCTTAAGATTGTCTGATAAATATTCTAAAAGCTTTTTATATAAAATATAAAAAAGTTTGATATATTTCGATTTTATATCATTCAAAATTAACAGGTCAAATTTTAGATTAAACTTGAGTTTTAAAAAACCATACAAAATTTATTCGATCTAAATAATATTATTATATTATAATTTACTAAAATAGTACCGTTTTGATTTTAATTCGCTTAAATTTTAAATTATCGAAATTCAATTTAACTAAACTCGAATCATTTAATCTCAAATTAACTAGACCCGTACTAAAATTAAGTTAAATTTAGGTTAGGTCCAACCTACTACTATTCCTACTTATTAATTTATTAATTTAAAGAATTGCAAATTCGAAGTGTAGTAAAAGAAATGGATTAAAATGCGTGAAAGGATGGCTGAACCGAAATGGAGACACAATTAAACTTATAAGCACGAGCATTATCATTAGTAATCATGCAATGCATGAGTCGGACGCACTTTGAACTTTCAAAGCATTCCGTGACAACTTGTCTTGTGTGTGGTGCTCATCAACACGTTGAGTTCTTGCATTCCTGGCCCAACCCATTTCTGAAATAATGTTACCTACGTTGGAGGCCTTGACAAATAAGTTAAGCATCTGGCCCAAAGTCAACCGAACGAATCCGGTTTGATCAAATTTTGGGCCGAACTCAAGTTTTTAAATAATGTTAAGTTTGAATTGAGCTCAAGCTCAGACTTTATATCCCATACTTGAATCCAAATTTTTTAAGGGTGAGCTCATCCCGACTTGTTCCATTACCATCCGGGCTTAAGAAGCTAGTTAAATATTTGTAGCTTTAATTTAACATCTTGAGAGTAAGTCTAGCAATGGGCTAGGCCGGGGCTTTTGCCCGATTCTTGGTAACTGGGCTTAGATAACTCAAAACCCGATTCGACTTAGCCAAACCTATTTTTAATTTTTTAGATAAAAAATAAAAAAAAATTGATGTCATTTTCTTTATTGTTATCGGCTTTGGATTTGGCTTAGACCATCCTAAGTTTGATCCGTTGAATTCATAATACGCCCTCCCTGGGCCTGATTCCCAAACCTACTTGAGAGACCAACAAAATATGCCTTCTTTAGCAGCCTTTCATCTATTGGTCATTTTGGCTGGAATGAATGGTTGGTCCTGGTTACACAGATGTTGCTTGCAAGCCCAAGTCAATGGAAAGAAACAAAAAAAGCAAACCATCCATAGTATTAGGCTATTAGCCCAGTTTTTATTGGAACCTTATTTATTACAAAAACGTCATTGTTTTAATATAATTAATGAAAATATATCATTCTAATTAAGGAATTTTTAAAAATTATTAAATCAACTCTTTAAATTTGAGTTTGGCTCGTTAATTCAAACTTAACATATTGACTTTAGCCTAATGTTACGAATATCATACTAAACTTAATATTAGATTTTGTTCCGGTGCTGTACAATATTAATATTGGTCAATATTAAATATCATTTTAAATATTTTTAAAAATTATAAAATAATTTTTAAAAATTATAAATTTACAAAATAGTCTTTCACTTCAATCTTATATTAAGAAATCATAATAATATAAATTTGATATAACAAATGTTTCTTTATTTTTGTTAATATCATTTTTATATCTTTCTCATAAATTAAGACGTTATATGAATATTAAATTAAAAATAATACAAAGAATACATATACTTGTAATAAGTGAACTTAATTTTAAATATTATCTTGACACGTTTCAAAAGTTATCATAATATTTTTACATGTGTACAGTAAAAAGTATTATGTATATTATCAATATGAAATAAATAAATTTTGAAATATTTATTAAATATAATTACTTTAAACTAACATATTTAGTTATGTAATTTATAATTACTTTTGTATAAATCTAATTAAATAAAAATATTTAATAAATTCTTATTATATTTTTATTATTTATTAAATAAAATTTATATATTCTTTTTATGTACCATATTGCTTCAACCCGGATTGAGCCAAGCTTTAATTGTCAATCATACTTATATTTCTTGAATGATCATTGAATGCCAATAGTCATTAAATGAGTTTTATACTTGACATAAAGAATAGCAATAGGTAGGGCCTCATTACTTTGTTTCAACTTTTTAATATAAACCATGCCCTTTGACCAATTGCTTTCGTTCAAATTATTTCATTTATGGAAAAAATATATCATTTTAGTCAATTGAATTGAGTCTAATTTATGTTTAATGTTTTATTTATTAAATAAAATAATATCATTTTACTCAATTAAATTAAATTATTGTATTCAAAACTTTAAATTTCAATGATTAAAAAACTCAACTAATTTAACCATAAAAATTGTGAACTTACCAACTTTTCGATTTTGTTTTAACTTTTCGGTTTAATTTATTTTAAAAAATTTTGTTGTTAAAAAATCGATCAATTTATTAATTAATAAGTTAATTTTTGTTAATTAATACATTATTATAAACAAAAATAAATCAGTTAATTTTTATTTAATTATCTCTTTTTTAAAATAAATTTCACATTTTTTGAAAAGTAAAGACTATATCTCTTTCAATTATATTTTAAATTTTTAAATTTATTTAATTTTTAACCAATCTTATGACAGCCTAATTTTAATAAAACCTTAAATTTCTTATTTTACCGATTTAATTTCTTACCAATTCTTAAAAAGTTAGTCATTAATTTCCACCCCGATTCAAAATTTTTTAAAAAAATTAAGCACGAACAACCCTATTTAAATTAAAAGTCAAATTGGACCAAACCATATTTTGCCTTATGATATAACTATTCGTGAGCCGAAAACGGAAAGTGGTGTTGTTTAGGTCTATTTAGTGACCCTACAGAGGAAAGGACCAACACAGGAAACAAAAGCATGCATGTCCCCTGCAGAGAAAGGACCAACACAGGAAACAAAAGCATGCATGTCCCTATGATCCTACAACCACTTTTCTTAAACACGAAGCTTAGTTCCAAATCAAGTAGAGGACCACATGTTCTTCAATTTGTTATTTGTTTCCTTTAAGAGTTGACCTTTTGTACGGTCCATGATGAACATTAATTAAAAAATCATTAAAAAAATTAAATAATGAGTCATTCTTCTTAATCTCTTATCCCCGTCAATATCACTAATCCTTTTCTTTAATAAGACTCAACAAAATAGTATAATAACGTATCAATTAATGAAATTAATTATTTAGTAAATTTCAGTATTTTAAAAATCTGAATAAAAATTAAACCAATAAGATAAGAAATTTAAAATATAATTGAAAAAGATTGTCATCCCTATCTAATAATTGAAGTTTAATGAAAAAAAAGATATTATTGAATGAAAATTGATTTATTTTAGTTTATAAGAACTTGTTTATTTATAAAAATTGACCAATTAATTAATAAATACATTTTTAACAATAAAGTAATTAAAATAAATTGAACCAAAAAGTTAAAAACTGAACGGTTCAAGAATTTTATGGTTAAACAGACTAAACCGATAGAATTTTTTAACCATCGATAAATTTGTCAAAATCATTAATAACAAATTTGAACTCATAATAAATATTTTTTCAAAAGTTTAGAAAATCAGACTCATTGTATTAGTAAAAAATAATATATTATTATATCATCCCAGTAAAATATTGGGTCAATTTTATAAATTAGCAAAAATAATATTCAATTATCTAAATGTTTTAAAAATAATATTTTAATAAATAAAGCTACTGGATCAATTTTTCAATTTTAACGTTAATAAAAAACTAATTTTTAATTATATAAAATTGAATATATATTTTATACTTTTTAAAAAAATTATCCAAAATAATATCTACTATTATTGATTAATACGAAATTTACAACTTTTGATGAGACTAGAAGCCTCTACGTACTTAAAAATCAAATAAACTTTTGATTGGTCTAAGAGATTAATTATAAAGTTTCCCAACACTGCATTAAAGATAAAGCCTAATTGGACTTTCACAAGCAAGTTTTACTATTTGGTTATAGTGATGTCATGTCCAAGGGACTAAACAAAAGTAAGGTTAGTAATTGGTCAAGCATTACACGTCGTTAAAACATCTGTAGTGCCAGTTAGTGTAAACCATTATGGCCAACCTTTGACCTCATACGAAATTGCATGCTTCTTTCATGGTAAGAGTCAATTTTGTTTTGCCAATTTTCTTATCCTGATAATAAGTGGATATATATATAGTATTATCTAGATCATCCTCCAATCTTGCAATGTCTGCCATTCATAGAATTTGATGTACTTGTGTCAATATTTTAAAAACTCGATCGAAAGTTAGACCAGTAAGACAAAAGGTTTAAGGTTTAAAAGATTCAATCGGTATTAGTGCATATTTAAATGATCTTTTTGGAAGACCAACAAACACTTTTCTTTATCACAAAAGCATTTTTTGTAAAAAATGAATATTTGTCTATAAAATAAAAAAGTACTTTTTTAATAAATATGGCTTTTTTGGCAGTCAAAATATAACTTTTTCAAAATCTCAAATTTGAAACTTACTTAATCTCGATGAAATCAATTAAATTAAAATGAAAACCTATCATAATTAAAATAAAATGAGGGAGGATTATCTTATGCGTGAAATTATTCGATAAGGCTTGTGCACAACCAATATATGTTCTCAGACAACACATAACAATGTCAATGCCAACGGTAAACCTAGCAGATGCAGTCATACAACTTTGACATACGAAAACAAGGGTTCAGATCTTCTGTCCAATATTATGGTGTTTTATTGTGTCCAATAAATCTCAGCCGTTTATTTATGTGGGTCCTATATAAATTCCGTGTAGACCTCGCGTGGTTTCCACAAAATAAATGGTTGAGATTCCATGAAACAGAATAAGACATAATAATATTAGATAGAAGATCTTGGTTCCGATAACAAACGCACTACAGCAGGTAACCCAACAACCACAATGCAGCATACGCTACCCATGCTTGGCAGACAACCCCACACCTAGTAGCTAGTTT
>JANJEY010000235.1:80667701-80686863 GCA_024703695.1 Erythroxylum cataractarum
CGAAATTGCATGCTTCTTTCATGGTAAGAGTCAATTTTGTTTTGCCAATTTTCTTATCCTGATAATAAGTGGATATACATATATAGTATTATCTAGATCATCCTCGAATCTTGTAATGTCTACCATTCATAGAATTTGATGTATTTGGCATCAATATTTAAAAAACTTGATCGAAAGTTAAACCAGTAAGATAAGAGATTTAAGATTTAAAAGATTCAATCGGTATTAATGCATGTTTGAATAGACTTTTGTGAGACCAATAAATACCTTTTTATTACAAAAGCCTTTTTGTAAAAAATGAGTATTTGTCTATAAAATAAAAAAGAACTTTTTAAATAGATATTACTTTTTTGACAGTTAAAATATAACTTTTTAAGAGGCTAAAATTTAGAGCTTCTAAAAAAAACCTCTCAAATAACTTTTTGTGTAGATTTTTTATATTAATTAATAAGTATATTTTTAGTCCATTTTGTCCTTATATTTTACATATAATTTTCACAATACTTACAAACTCATCTTTACGTTTATTTTGCAAATCCTTCTTATTTAATCTTTTACGCAATTGTTTTATCTATTTACTCAACGTGAATATTTATTTTGAAATTTATATAATATTATTTGTCTTATTTATATGTTTTAATATTTATTTTTGATATTAATTTTACTTATGTTACAATACATACACAATATTTGATTAAGTATATTTTTATTTTTGTTTCATGTGATTTAAAATTATATAATAATTAATATATTGTGATTTGCATATTGTTTAATATACTTTAAATAATATTTATATGTATAAATAAATTTTATTACAAAATAAAATAGAGTTAAAATTAAAGTATTTTTTATTTTCATGTTGTTAAACAATTTATTATATACAACTCTTTTTAAAAAATCTTTTTTATATGACAATTAAACAGTCGGTTAATTTCTTAAAAAAAAATTCTCAACAAAAAAACTTTAGTGTAAAAAACTCTAATTACATAAGTTCAACCAAAGAGTTTTTAAATTGAGCAGATACCCATTTGAGCAGAACTGTCGGCGGTGCACATGGCGGCAGTCGGTGACTGTAAGCGAGGCATGATACTAAAGGGGATCAACTTGTCAGACGGTCGGAATCACAGATTTGCTCTTTACAGATCAAAACTCATTATACTAATTCTAAGCCTGATTTGGAGAATCTGATCAACAAAAAATGGTCGCACTCCTGCATACAGAAGTAAGCAGATTATATTTATATGTGATTGAGCTTTTTTTATTTTTATTTTTTGATAATTAAATAGTATTACAGAGAAGAATGATAATTTTTAAAGTATACAAATTAAAATAAGTTAGAATGTAAGAATAGGATTTATAATCAGTTTAAATTGGATAAAATTTACTAAAATTAAAATAATATTATTTTTAATTAAATAAAAAAAACCTATGCTATCTCGAAAGTCGGTGTAATTAATATTTCTATAAAGGACAGTCTTGGTTTCTTACACCGATATCCCAAGATTTGCTTTTTCCTAAGTTACTCGTGTCAGCAATTGGGCAGTGTGTCATGAAAACCCCAAAATGCTCAAATATGGTTCAGGTGCTTTCCCTTTCGTTTCGGTGAAAAATATGCAAACATTTGGGGATGTGTGTCATTGTAATCACATGGTTGAAGTACTCCTCAAATCTCCTCGCCCACTAACTCATGATTACTCCGTATTAATTTATCTCAGTCATTTATTTATGTGGATTAATTTTGTACCAATTTATCTCAGTTATTTATTTATATAGGATCTATATAAATAAATAATTGAAATGAGCTAACACATAATTAATCCAGAATTAGTGGATCAAAAGATCAGGTCCCGTTGAAGTAAAGCAATTTTAATAACAAAAAAAAAATAGTTTGGATTAGACTCAAATTTGATAAGGGTAATTTATACTAGATAAATCCTGTATGACAAATTTGACGGAGAGAACATAAATAAATATTTAAACATGAGATGTTTTGATCTCAAGCCTCTCAGGCTACTAATTCTACTAATTCGACCAATCCCATGATTGTCTATCATAATATTAATAAATTGAATTAAATTAGCCTTATTAAATTATTTGAATTAGATAGGATCTCCTACTAATTAGATTTTAATTTTTAATATTGAATTAAATAAACATAATTTCTTAACCTAAAAAATTATTTAAAAATTGGGAAGTGTGCATCTTTCAACCTAAAGAGTTGAACTTGGGAGAACAGCTTATCTTGAAAGTAAATTCTCACAGGGGAAGTGGGTTCTGTAAAGTTTTTAAAAATTATAGTTTTCACTTTAAATACAAATATTTGAAAAAAAAAAAAGGATAAAAATATAAAAGCTATTACCCACCTCATGATGTAACGTGAAGATGTTGACTCCAGCTGTATCTCTCTATTTCTTAGCTCACATGTCCCATCGACTTTTTCTGGAAGGAGATTCCAAAGTTTTAATTTTTATTAATTTTTATCTTTTTTAATGATATTTCCAAGGTAATTTCGTCAACAATCGCTACTCTATAAATCACGTCTCTGATAACCACACAAACCTCCTTTCCTTTTTCTTCTCCGTGGCTGCTACTCTGTAGCATCTTTTTGTTGTTCTTTTGCTTCCATACATATTGATATGTATAGTTCCTCAGAGCTCTGGCTTTGAACTGAACCCATCTTCCATTTATTTGCCTGTTTCGAGCTTTTGTTCTGATTTGTGGTGCCAAACTCAGCTACCCATTTGCTGAATCTTGTTTCCAGATCGGTTTTCACTATAAGCTGCTAAGTTCTCAAGTGCCAATCACACAAAGCTCACATCTTTCTATATTGATCTGGTGTTTGTAAGGCTTTTACAAGCATCAGTCCTCGGTTTCTCCAATTGGGTTGTTCTGGGGTGTCTTTATAATCAGTCTTCATGCTAAATTTCTTGTTCTTGATGTTTGAGATTCATGTCTCCAGTTCTCAGTGAGATTCTCCTTTCCGGGTGTATGATCAATTCCACTATCAGGCGCAGGACCCATCTAGTTCAATCATTTTCAGTTGTTTTCCTTTACTGGTTGTATTACGTTTCATGATTTTTGCGTAAAACGCCTGATATTTATCCTATAATCTACACACACATATATATATATACTAGTATTGTTATACTATTATCTATCCTGTACTGTCTTGAGTCTGTTGCTAGTTTGGGTCCTGCTATTACTCTCTTGGTCAGATTGTTTTGAAATTTGTGGGCTTTGTTCTGTCACTTGATGGCTTCTTCTAGTGGAACATCTTCAGGTTCCTCTCTGTTGCAAAACTCAGGATCTGAAGAGGATTTGATGGATCAGAGGAAGCGGAAGAGAATGATATCAAACAGAGAATCAGCTAGGAGATCTAGAATGAGGAAGCAGAAGCACTTGGATGATCTAATGGATCAGGTGGCTCAGTTGAGGAAAGAAAACCATAAGATTGTGACCAGCGTCAACCTCACATCACAGCACTACCTGACAGTTGAGGCTGACAATTCTATACTCAGAGCTCAAGTTAGTGAGCTAAGCCACAGACTTGAGTCTCTGAATGAAATCATCCAGTTCCTAAGTGCAAGCACTGGAGTTCATCGAGATTCAACCACTTTCAATGAGCCAGCTGATAGCTTCTCGAACCCATTCAACTTGCCATTTCTGAATCAGCCAATAATGGCCTCTCCAGATGTTTTCCAGTATTGAAATCAATCCGCCATCAGTTGAAAGTTTTGATCTTCTAAGGGAAAAAAATTGTTTTCAGCCAGGAAGAGTGGTAGATTGGATCAGATTATATCAGTATTAGAACTTAAGAATAAGTGGATTAATGAATAAATGTTGTGTTTGTTGGTTGCTTGGTCTGTAAATTGGTACTGCTCTACTATTAATGTGTGGTTTCTGCATTTTGTGAACTGTGTAATGTGTTTATTGGCTTTCTGTGCTTATCTATGTAACTTCTGTTTCTAAATCGTGCACAACTTTACTCCTGATTTGTCCTTTTCCATCATCAAAAGCTTTTTGTTATAGTAAAATATTGGAGCAATCAAGTGATGGGACGTCCTTGTCTTTCACAAATTCAATGGTTGAAGTCACTTAAGCACAAAGATCGTATGAAACTAAGACACCTTTTAATCCACAAGTGGTTCCCATCGAAGATAGTTTACGAGTGCTTTGATTGAGGAGCTGCCAAATCATTCCCATCGAAGATTTGGTCTATTTTATTTAATAAATTTTGTCTAGTGGGTATAATTAGTTCAATATCTGCATTTACTGATTAAAAAAGAGAAGCTTAAAAGTGTAACATTAGAATGAATATTCAGTCTTGATAGAACTAGACTTCAAATATTGCAAATTATAGAAAAAAGCCATTTGATCAAAGATTAATAATGAAGACTACATATTAATCTGTAGTTTTGTTCAACTTTCAATGAATTTGTAACCGTTATTTTTAAATAGTAGTTTGACATTTGATCAAAAAAGAAATGAGATCGAAAAGGATTGGACATATTCGTTACAGTTATTTTTAAATAATTACTTAATTTAGATATTTAATAAAAAAAGAACAGTGATATTCATAATTATTATTCTTAAATAATCACTGAACATTTAATTAAAAAATAAAAAAATTGTAACCATTATTTTTAAATAATTAATCGCTTAGTATTGACATTTGATTAAAAAGAGAACGGTGTCACTTAATACTCAATCAATAAAGCATTAGTAGAATCTAAATTCTAAACTTATTATAAATGACATGTCTTAATGTTATTACCTCTTCTCATCACTTGGCCACAAAGCTAAGTTTTAGAGCTTTGGTTAATTATATATGAAACTTGAGATAATAGCGATAGAATCTTAATGTGCTTTAATTAAGTTGGTAGTGAGATGGTCATAGAAGGAGAAATATAGTTAGATTGTAACTTGAGGACAACACTAATTGCCAATTTTATGATGTTTACTTAAAATCCACCCTTTGATATGTACTTTGAGTAATAAACTATGATAGAAGACTTAGGAGGGAGATTTTCCTTTTGCAGCAGTTGCTTCCCAGCTAAGACTAGATAAAAAAGTTTATCATAAGAGATCGGACTCAATCAAGCATTAGCTGCTCAAACAAGGGGTCGAAAGATTGAGTGAAAATTCCGCAAAATAAACCGAAAAGACTTCAAATTGGATGTGATGATAAGATTTGAAGAAGAGATCCATAATTGAATGCTTGCATAATATTGTCACAAATGGCTTGAGCGGTGTTGACTGTCACTGGTAGAGCTGATAGATCTAAGGAAGCAACCAACCATGCCAAAACAAGTTTGTCGTTCTTCTTCTAAGTTTTATATGCAACGTTTTCGTCGTCACCAATCACTTTTGGAGGAGGAGAGATGGATCCATCAATGTGACCTTTAAGGCCATGACAACTAAGAAATGGGTAAAATTGTGTTTTCCAAAATAGGAAATTTGAAGAAGTCAGTTTAAAGATGGGAGTTTTGATTGAGAGATGGTGTAGGAAAGGGAGGAGTTTATAGGAGAAGAAGAGGAGGTGACGATAGTTGTAGCGGGAAGCAATTGATATCCGACATGATTGTGGCTGTGAAGCCTATTAAGCTCTGATAACAAGAAGAGACTTTGTGTTCTCTATTATTAATTTGATAACATGAAGAGATTTTGTAACGTTGTATGTTGAAATATAATGTGAGAGTTTGTCCCACTTTGGAAAAATAGAAGAAAGAAGACTAACATATAAGTGTAGTGAGCTACTCTGCCTATTACCAATTAGTTTTAGGATGAAACCTCACTTAAATTTGTATGCGGTCTAACTTTCCTTTTTGTGTGGACCTATAGGTCCATTATAAATTCTAACAAGGTATCAGAGCAGGTTGCTCTTATGTTAGTCGTTAACTTCTCGAAATGATAAATTATGTCACGTGTTAGACTCACACGTGAGGGAGGTGTGTTGAAATATAAAATGAGAGTTTGTCTCACATTGAAAAAAGAGAAGAAAGAAGACTAGCATATAAGTCTAGTGGTTACTCCGCCTATCACCAATTGGTTTTAGGATAGAACCTCACTTAGACTGGTATGTGGTCTAACTTTATTTCTTGTGTGGACCTATAGGTCCATTATAAATTCTAACATTGTAATTTTTAGTTCTAAAAAAAAAACTAAAAATAACAATAAAACGCTCACAGCATAAAATATAAACATTGAATATAAGCTAATCAAATGTTATTAATATGATAATTTAATTCAGCCAGTAGATTCGAACTAAACTAATTAAGTTTGATTTAAATTAATAAGATCGTTATAATAAATTATTATTTTGTATTAGATTTAAATAGTTCGATTCGAATTTAAGAGTTAGTTTGAATCATTATATAAGTATCATTTGATCGGTACAAGTTTGATATTAATGACATATATTTTTGGCTATTATTTTTAACTAAATTTTGTATATCTAAGACTACAAAATTTTAAAACTAAATGTATTGTCGAAAATATCTTAAATTATAAAAGTAGATGCATATCTTTTGCCCTAGAGCCAAAATCCTTCTTAAACCAACAAAAATCCAGGAAACTAAGGCAAGTGGGACTCAACTTTTGACTTATACAGTGATTAAGTCTATGGTTTTCTCAAGATTCCATCCACTATTTGCCTTTAACATATCAGACAAAGAAAATAATTGAAAAGGGACCATTTCTTCACTAAGGCCTAACCCACTTTATTTCTCTTTAATTTGGTTTTTTTCCATATTTTTTCAACTTTCATATAAATACAAAACATTGCAAGGCACAAGCATGTGGACATGTTTTGGTCACAATCAAGAAGGTGTCGTAATCATGGTTCCTTAAGCAGTCAAGCAACTTAAAACTTTTCATTAATACTGTTAAATTCACCATTTAGCATACATTAATCATAATTATAAAAAATAACAAATTAAGAATTATCTAATCTTTTAAAAATTTTCAATTCGATACTAAACCTTTTTAAAATTTTCATTTTATTTGACTGCCTTTTTTAAGATCGTGCAAATTAAGTCAACTATTTTTTTTTTTTGCTAATATGACGCGTCGATCAAATATCACGTAAATGTTCATTTATTAATCACGTTAGTAAAAATAACGATATGAACTGAATTGTACAAGTTTTGAAAGGTTAATTACTAATTTTAAAATCTTATAAAATTTGATACTAAATTAATATTTTTAAAAAAGTTAGACAAATTTGAGTATATTATTTCTTTAAAAAAATAAATTTGAGCATTCCCTTTTTTAATATTTTGGAAATATTGATGTTAATTCATCTATATTAAAATATTTTGGTATTTCTTTTAATATTTTATATTTAGAATATAATAATCTCTTCATAAAGTCTATCTCTGTTAAAACTAACAATTTCCTAATAGTTAAATAAATATTTTTTAAAACTGGACTAAAAGTTAAATTGATTAGAGATTGAATAAAATTGAAGAATTTAAAAATGATCGAAAAGATAGTCCTTATTTATTAAAAAATTTAAAGTTTAATTAAATACGAGACTGTTAAATAAAAAATTATTTATTTATTTTAGTTAATAAAACTAATTAGTTTACAAAACTAAACGATCAATTAATAACTTGATCGGTTTTTAACAACAAAAATTATTAAAACTAAATCAAACAAAAATTTTAAAAATAAATTAAAAAGTTGATCGGTATAAGACTTTCACGGTTTAACCAAACAAATATATGTGTGTGTGTGGTTTTTATACTGAGCATCCTACACTATGCACTCCACTTTATTCCCAAAATTAATCCTCAAGAACCATATAAAAGTTGGATTGATCCGTGTGTACAAGAAATTCCAAAAAGCTCATCGATTTAAAGAAAACACTTTTCTATATGACGTTGAATGAAAGCACGAGTTGCATAGCTTCATGCTTTATATTATTATGCAATAAAGAAGCAACATAATGACAAAAAAAGTTGAAGAATTTAGGTATAAGTAGCTATGCATTAGGGACCCATGATCGAAATTGGTTGGTTAAAGAGCATACTCAAATAAAGAAGTTGAGTCTCCACTCTTTTTGCAGTTTCGCAATAACGCGGAGTATAAGAGAATATGATAATATGCAATTTTATTCAGAAATTATTTTAAATAAACCTACGTATAGATGTGACAAATAAAAAAATGATACTGATTTATGAGCTAATAAGTAAAATCGGCATGTTAAATAATTATGTAAATAAAATTATAATAAATATATAAATAAATATAAAATATATCTTGACTTTTAAAAATAAAATATATTTTAAAACTAAAATATAACGAAATATATCATCTCTTTATTTATAAAAAAAGAATCAATACCCAGATGAGAAGAGATGAATAAAGTATCAAAGAACTCGACTTTGACTTCACATGTAAAAATACAAAACGTCTGACACCATAAGATCATTAAGTATAAAAATTCAATCTTGACATAAACATAACAATATCATATGCAAAGAGATCAACATAATCAAACCAGAAAGCATTAAACACTAAATCAAACAAATAAGCTAATATCAAAAGCAAAAAAAAATCTCATAAAGAACAAAAATTTCAAAAAACTTAACAAAACCTAGAAAACACCAAAATAAAAGAGACTGATTAATCAAGAACCATGCTCGAAAAGAAGAGGTTGTGGAGAAGGAAGAGAGAGTGAGAGCGTCAAGAAAGAGAGAGCACAATGTTAGAAATTAATGTACAAAATTTAAATTGGTAAATTTTATATTATATTAGAAATTAAATTTTAAAAATTAAGTTTTATAATTTAAAATATTCATCTAATTCGAATTCAATTTAAAACTTAAAAAAGGAAATTGGAGAACTTGATAAAAAATGTTATATAACTCGGCCTCACCCATTGATAATGCAAATGTTAAGTTTCACCTAAAAAGTTATGACAAAACGTGCTTGAAAGCAACATTTACATCTTGTACAAGTTGTCTTATAATAAATTTATCGGTTATTAATAATAACGATTAATGTCTTAATCAATGTTTTAAAGACTAAACCAATTAAGCCACTTTAATAGTAAAAATCTCAAATCAACCAAATTATTTTGCTTTTATTTTTATTTTTTGATTTAGTTTAATAATCTTTTTAGTTTAAAACCAATCAATTAGTTAATTAATCTGTCAGTTTGCATAAACTAATTAATTTTTATAAACCGAAATAAACTGATTAATTTTCATTTAATAATATATTTTTTTAATTAAACTTTAAAATTTTCAATTTCTATAATCACTTTTTAAATTCTTTAATTTTATTTGGGGTGTAATAGATTAGTTTAGGAGAATAGTAATATAAATTATAATAAATATAGTGAGGAATGAAAATGGTCCTCAGTCCTCACTATATTGAGGGTTATAGAATATTGCCCTAAGAGGGGGTATAAAAATATTGTTTATTCAATCGTAATATATTATCAATCATTTTTTTTTCACTCCTTACTTATTCATCTATTCACATACCAACTAATCAAGTGCCCCTTAATCTTTAATCAGATGGTTTAATATTTGATGAGCCTTTTAAACCTTAAATCTATTGTGTTACATATTTAACTTCTAATTTAGTTTAAAAACCGTTAACCTTAACAAAGATAAAATTATAAATTGATTTGCTAGTTTCTAGATTTTTTTAATTGTTCTTTTTTAAACACGAATCAACCCATAAAATAATAATAACAACATTTCGAACTCAAATTCATAGGTTAACTTAGAAATTTAAGAAAACAAATAAATTGTTTTGGCCAACTTTTTTTAATATTATTTTCCAAAAAACCTTTTTTTGGATATTATTTGTTGATTGATTTTTACTAGTGCCTTAAGGAGGTCCAATGAAAAATTAATCATACTTTTTTAAAAAGCAATGAGATCGCTTAAAGTTGCTGTTTAACCAAAGATTAATTAAGATTTGACATTAAAGTTGCTCATTGTGCTTGTTAGCTGGAGAGAGCAAACAAAAGTACAGAGATAAAAACAATAATAATAAGTTACTATTTCTGATCATGTAGTAGTTTCAAAGCAACAAAAAGAGCCTAACCAATATCTTTTGATGGACCAATATACCCATCATGACCAAAAAGAAGAAGCTATTCCCTTTCCTTTTTTTTTTCAAAAAATTTCAATTCAAAATTTAAAATCATTTATTAGATTTCAGTTAAAAATAATACTATCAAATATAGTATAAACGCCAAACAAAGATTGTTCAAATGTTAATATTATCGTAACCCAACTCAGCTGTTAAGCTTAAGTAAATTCAACTTAAATTAATGACTTAAAATGATTATAATAATTATTAGTTTGATTTAAATTTAAACGTATAACAGTCAATTTAAATAAAACAATGTCAATTTTTTAACAAATTGGGTTGGTTTCAGTCCTTTTTTTATTAGTATAACTATAGTATTTATAATGTGTGTATTTTATTGTTATTTTTCAATAAATTTTAAATAAAGAAAATTTAAAAAATAAAAAAATTATGAGAATTTTGAAAATTTTAAGGTATAATGAATATCTATGTCTTTTACCCTAATAATAATAATAAAGAAATTAATTTAATTAGAAAACAATGAATAGATGGTGGCAGAAACATGTGGCCAGCCATTTATTGTTATATAGTAATGTATGGTTCACATGAGTTGAGGAAAAGGTGTCAAAATATTCTGATCTTGCTGAGTGCTTATAATAGAGTTGTTTAATGCCTTGGTCTAAGGTAGGCTCTGTTGGATTTTGAAGTTTGATTCCATTTTAAGATAAAGAGAAGAAAAAGGATGAGGTAGGCAATAAACTAAGAACAGTGCCCTAATAATTCCAGGGAAGAGAAAGGTAGTAGGTGTGATGGGGTAAGTAAAGTACTCCTTAGGTAGGTCGAGAGAATCATTTAAAAATTCAATTAGGTCTTTCTCATATTTTAATATCTATTATTATAAAAAATTGATCAATTTATTAATCAATTGTTAATTTTTATAAATTAATTAATATTTATAAATTAAAATAAATTATTCAATTTTCGTTTAACAATATCGAGTTTAGACTTAAAATACCCAACTTAACTCAACTCAACTTGATAAATAAAATTTTCATGTAAAATAACATAATTTTGGATAAAATGATATCTTTTTAAAAAATTAAAAAAATAAAAAATTATCAAATCGAACTTCAAACTCTCGGACTTGAAACCTTAAATCCGACTGTGATTTGGGTTGAACTTGATTTCAAAAAAAAAACTTGAGAAGGCCTAATTCAATCCGGTCCTTTGTCATATCTATAAATAGGGTTGAGAAAATAATTCACAAACAACCATGTTATTATGATTTGAATCAAACTTAAGTTGAAACGATTTATTTTAAAACAACTTAAGCTAAATTTAGGTTTTATAGTTAAAGTAATCTCATTTTGTTTCACTCAAATTTTGATATATCTATGAACTTTTCGATTCTACTTGTTCATGATCGAGTTTCAATCCACTCGTAAGATAGAGAAAAGATTGAATTTGAACTTAGGTTATTTTGACTCGATTCAAAGCTTGAAATTTTATATTAAAAAAACATATTTTGGATAAAATAATATTGTTATAAATTTTAAAATTTTGAAATAATAAATTTAATCAGATCAAACTTCAAACTAATCAAACCTGATTGATTCAAGCTTGAAACCTTGGATTCGATCGTGATTCTGGTTGAATTTGAGTCCAAAAATAAAATTTTGATTAAAGCACAAATTTAGTTTTCTATTTTTAAATTTTAAGTTAATTTTAAGTTTAATAATTTGATCTGATTCGATTGAGACCAAAACAATATCGATTTGTTAATTTTGTTTAACTCAATCTTGATAGGTCTTTCAACTTTTCAATTCTACCTGTTCATGATCGAGTTTTAATCCACCCCGGAAGTCAAAGAAAAGGTCGAACCAAATGTATATTGACTGAATCTTAGAATATACACAGTAGTTATATATTCCAAAAAATAGAAATAAAAACTATTTAACAGATAAAATAAATTTATTTTATTAGAAATAATTTTACGAATTATTATACAATCTTAAATTATATTTATAACAATTATAAATCAACAGTATACAATTTTTTTTGTTGGAAAAGATATACGAGATTGCATCAGACATGTGAATCACGTTTTACTTTGCAATTAAGGCTTTTTGTAGTCTTTGTAAATGAAATATTGTCATTGACTCAGAAAATTTTTATGAGAGACAAGGCCTCCTAATTTCTTTTAAAACTTGATATGTTTAGATATGTTTAGATAAGAGACTGGATTGGAACGTAAATTAGTAAGATAAAAGATTTAAAATTTGATATGTTTAGATAATTTTAGGCCATTATAACTAATTAAATATTAAATAAAATTAAAAATTTGAAAAATGATTGAAAAAGATTATCTTTATCTATCGAAAAATTTAAAGCTTAATTAAAAAATATTAAATAAAAATTAATCAGTTTATTCTAGTTTTTAAAAAATAATTAGTTTACAAAAATCGATCGATTAATTAATAAATTGATTCATTTTTAACAACAAAGATTATTAAACTAAATCAAACTAAAAAGTTAAAAACTAAATAAAAAAATTAACTGATTCAAGGTTTGTATCGTTAAATCAACCGAACTTGTTTAGCTTTTAAACATTAATTTTAAGTGTTGAATGTTTTAAATTTTCAATTTTAAAAAATTTAGCTCAAATTTAAACATGATTAAACCAAATTATTTGTGATTGAATTTAACTTAAAATTTAAGTAACTCGATTTTTATTTATTAATTTTAGACCAAAATCAAGTTAAAATGTCATATCCACGTTTTACACAAAGTACCCTAACTAGAGATTAAATAACCTGATCACAAGGTATTTTGCATAATATGATCGAACATATTGTTGGGAAATTGGACCGGAATCAAATATCGATTACAACGGAATAATTACGAAACTTTGTTGCAAATTGGTTTCTCAAAAACTAAGATCAATTTAATTATATAAAATGATTAACAAATATAATAATAAAACGTGAGTCTAAATTTGTATTTTCTTTCGAAGCTTGATCATGTTCATGTCGTATCATTTGAATGTTTTCGAAATTGATCCATCTCAACTACTGTAACTACATAAATGTTCGACTTCTAACTATATCCGCACAATAAGTTGAAAGAACTCTGTAACTCTTACATAAAGGGTTAAGCAAGAAGAACTAACTCCGTTAGAGCTTAAATATATTTTTAATAAGTTTTAGACATTTTAGTAATTTAATTAGAATTGCAAATAATTCTAATTAAATATCAATTATGCCCAAATTAGATCCACTATCTTATATTGATTCTTGTTTATTAAATATCTCATATTTAATCATAAAGTTTCACAAATTTTACAATAAAGTCAAACTTGATTAAAATAACTTTGCTCTCTTCAACCAATTCTATACGTGAGACCTATTAGATTCTAAAATATGTTGGCAATTATTATAAATTATAATTGTAATTAATAATTAGAATTAAATAAATTAAAACTTCTTTTAGTTTATCTTTAACTCTCTAATTAAACAATTTATAATCATATATTAAGATTGATATCTAGCAACATATAATGACCACTCAAATATTTAGGAATGTCAATGCGATTTTGATTAACCTTTCCGCGTGCGATTTTTCCGTATAGTTCAATCATTTCATCATACAATGTTTTGATTAGACATAAAATGTGGAATTAATGTCTACTATATTTTGAGTCCAATCATATCAGTTCTTCATTATTTATTATCGATTTAATTAATGATATTTGCAAATTATTTATAAAATGTCATTTTACTTTGGCAAATGATTTTTTGAATCAATACTAATAAAAAATAACGAAACAATTTTCCTAATTACTTTAAGGTGATAAATCATTTCTTGATCTCACAACTATTTTCATATAGTCCATGCTACGTCTAATAACTACCGATTGACTAATTCATAATTAAATAAGTCATAAATAATATCAAAATATAGCAATTCGTATACAAGATAACTTTAGACTCCTCAAGTCAAAGGATCACTTATATACAATAATCACAATAAGAATTTTATAGACATACAAGCAATGTTCCAAATAGATTTCTCATATCGAGTGTTTTCAGCGAATTTATTCTCTAACAAACATCTACACGTTTGTTTATGTATCATTATACTTTAGTCTATCAAATTGATTATTTCCTTCGTGCAGAAAAAATATAATGTATGTTAGTCTTTTTGTATTTTATTAATGTTTAGTCTTAATAAAACAATGACTATAAATAATTTAGAAATAATATATAAATACAATATGAATCTCATTATAATTTCATTGACAATATATAATTATCTCATGAATTTTATCATGTACGTCTAAAAATGTATAAGATAAAGAACGCCTTTGAAATATTTTGTCCTTAATTTACAATCAATCGATTGGCTGTAGGACATAACTAACACATATGTCTTTTTATATCAATTTAGCGAATTTTATTTTTTAAAAGGAGGGATTATTCTTCTAAGCTCTCCAATTTTGAAGAGTGGATTAGTCAAATTGAATATAAATTTAAGAAGATAAGATATTAAATGGTATGAAATTATTTTCAAGAGGGATTTCATGTTAATGAATAATTTAATAATTTAATTGGATTATTAAATTTCCTTATGATTAATTTTATTATTATGTATTAAATTTGTTCGACATTATATTTAACATTTTTGGGTTTGGTCCAAGATTTTTTTTAAATAAAATTTCAAACTTTTACACCAAATCGGATTAAAAAAATGTAATTTTTTTTAGTTTAAAAAAGAATAGATTTCTCAAATTTAAAATTTGAAATTTTTTAAATTTAAATATAAGTTTAATTCAAATCTATTTAATTAAAACTTTACTCATTAATTTCAAAATTAGATGGATTGGCACTATTCCATTTTATTGAATTATTAAATTCAATGATAATTATTTTGATTACTCAAATGCTATAGATCCATGCAATAGACTTAAGGCTTATAGGCCTACTAAGTTCCTAATAAAGATCAAGTCAATTCAAGCCCACATGAGAGTCCATTACTATAATATGGGTTTTAAATTATAAAAAAAATGATATTTTTATAAAATTCATGTTGAACTATTTTAATCAATATTGTTTTAAAAACTACATTAGAAATTTAATCCGTAAAAGAAAAAGTTTAAGGCTTAAAAGATTTATCTAGTATTAAACAGTTATAAAATCGGTTCAATATTGAATAAAATTAAAAAATTTAAAAACTGATTGACAAAGACTATCCTTATCTATTGAAAAATTTAAAGTTTAATGAAAAAACAAGATTGTTAAATAAACATTAATAGGTTTATTTTTTTATTGTAAATTAGTTTACAAAAATTAGTCGATTAAATAATAAGTTGGTCGAATTTTAATAACAAATATTATTAAATTATATCGAATCAAAAAGTTAAAAAGTGAATTGAAAAGTTAGCCGATTCAAATTTTGTAATGTTAAACTAATCAAACTAGTTAAGGTTTTTAAAACATTGGTTTTAATACATAATATTATGTAATTAATTGTTAAAATAAATTTATATGATTGCTCTGGCTTAATTTTACTAATAAACCGGGTGAAAATTAGTACAAAATATTTTTTTAGTAATTTTAATATCAATTTTTATTAAATTTAGATAATAAAGTATTTTTTGAAACAATTAAATTTATGTAACATATTTATATTTTTACATAAATTATCACTAACCATGAGCTTATTGTTGAAACACTCTTATCTTAATAAACAATAACTATTTTGTATAAAATGTTTAATGGTGTCCTGGATATTCTTATTATTATTCCTTTATTACTTGAGTAAGTAAAATAAGTGTTAATCTTGATTTTTAATTTTTTTATATTCTTTATTTATCCATTTATACTATTTTTAGTTATTATGTAACTCTTTTAATTTTCTTAGTATCTTACTTATTGAAAATTTTAAAATAATATCGTGATATAAATGAAAAATTATAATATCATGTAATTTCAATAAAATTAGATAATATAATAAAAATAATATTGTAATACAGGCGTGTATGTGACCATGTAAGTCTACTACAACAATATCAAAAATTCTAGTATTTCACAAATTTAATATTCAATCAAAATCAAAATACAACGAAAGAACTTGACCTTAGGTCCTTAACAAATGAGTGGCGAAGATAAGCCAAAAAACACGGTGACTCGAACCTGCCTGCTGTCTCATAGTCATTGGGTTCGAGGTCCGGTCAACTCGAACCTGCCTGTTGTCTGCAGTCCGGGTCGGGTCGGGTCCTTTAGGCCCTGACCCAATTTTCAACCCTATTCTGGACCCGCCCAATTTTCAACCCTGCTCTCTACACGTGTCAAATCTTTCAATTAAATCATATTACTTGACACGTGTATGGCGTTGCTTACGTTTATTCAACTAAAAATAATAAACAAATCTGAGATCAATTCATATATATTGCACCCACGCTGTGCTTGTCATCATTTTCTAGTTTTTTGATTTCTTAAGTAACGGTAAAAACTAACTTCCCTATTGATCTTCGGAAGAGTGACTCTGGGTCTTATTGACATTGTTGCTTTCTCCAATTGGTAAGTCTTCCTCTATCTGTCTCCATCATCCTATCGCATATTCAGCTTGAGTTTGCCGTTTCCAGTTTCTGGGATCAATTCAGCTAGATGTTTAGTTTGTTGATTTTAATGTGTTGGGTATTAGATAGAATTTGGATTTTGCAATCCCAATGTACGTGTTAGTGAAAAACTGTTGACAAAAGCTGTTGTGTTTGTTTGTTATGGAATCTGATACCGTCTTGCTTCTTTGTTTCTGATGTGGAAACTTGTTTCTGTAAACTGATTTTAGACATAGTATTGAATCTATAGAACATTATGTTCTTTTGAAGGCTATCATCTGTTTTTTCAAAAATAAAGAAAGGTCTTTTCGTTCCATTTCTGTTCTTGTTGTTCTTGTTTTTTATTTTATTCAAGGCCTGTTTGATTCTGTTCTTATATTGTTCTTTGTTCTTTTGTGTTAGTAAAAGTTTGTTTGATTTTGAAATTTAAAATATATTTATTAAATTAAATTTTCATTTAAAATTTTTTATTTAAAGTTTAACCGTTAAATTAATTACAAAAATAAATTAAAATAATTGAATAATTAAATCATATTAATCATAATTCTCATTAGTAATTAATTGCCAAGGTTGAGTTGATCATACTACTTTGTGTGGTGAATTTCCTTTACTGAGATTATGAGTTTAGTGAAGGTGTTTTGGTAGTCATATAGGTTGGTGTTTCTTTAGCTGAAACTCGAGAAAATGGTGAAAGAGACAGCATACTATGACCTATTGGGTATCAATGTGGATGCATCCGCGGCAGAGATAAAAAAGGCTTATTACCTGAAGGTTAGATTTCAACTCAACCTCAAGCAATTATCTATGTAGCTGAAGATAACACTTTTGTTCAGAGCAAAGGGGACAAAATCTGTGAAAATGGTTGGTTATGGCTCTTTCAGTAAAGAGATACCTTTGTATGTTGTGTGCAGGCAAGGATAGTTCATCCAGATAAGAATCCTGGTGATCCTAAAGCTGCTGAAAATTTTCAGGTTAGGTACTAAATCTGATTCTGGACTGAAGATTGCCTGCTGTGATTATGTAAAGTTACCGTGTCTCAAATGCTTACTTCTCCTTTTTAACTTTTTTAACTTGTATTCTTCTTTGGATGAACTGTGCAATTCTCTTTCAAAGATACAGCCAAGTTCGAAAACCTGTTCCAATTATTGTTTCTGGGAAAATTTTGTTTCTCTTTTCCTTTCCGATTAGTTTCCTACTCATTCATTATATTGCATGTTAACTTGATCTTAGCTTCAGAAAAATACTGGAAGTAAAAGGCATTCCATTTGTCAGTTCACGTGTTCTTAAAGCCTATTATAAGATTGGATTGCTTTTGTGGTTTATGCACAAAGAAACTTGGAGAGGCGTACCAGGTCTTAAGTGATCCCGTAAAGCGTGAAGCATATGACAAATATGGAAAGGACGGAGTGAGACAGTAAGTTTGTTCTTGATGAGCATAACTTATAAAGTTTTCATTTTTATGCTCATCTTTAAAACGCGTGGAAATATCTTTTGGGAAGTTTTACAACTCAAGTACCCTGATTACATGTTGTGAATCAACAAACAACAGATCATTGGTAACTGGCATGGGATTTATTATTCAAGAAAGGCTTAGAATTATGGAATTTGGCATCTGAAGTGGGGAATTCGAGAAAACAAAGTTCAATTAGAATGTGAAAGTGATGGGAGGAAATGAATGTTAAAGAGAAGACTAGTTGAAGGGCACACTTCTATTCATTAAGAAGTGGTAGTTAAATACAAGGTAACGGGGCGTCTAGTTGGGTTTTTTCATGCCAATATGGGGAACACTTATTTTATTCAATCTGGTTTCACTTATCAGAGTTTCAGTTTGATTTGGTAACTATATATTAACAGAATCAGATCGTGGATCCTCCATGAAGTTCTTGCAGGTAATTAAAAAGTGAAGATGTCTTAAAAAATTTGTTATTGATATAGTTAAAAGTTTGAACTAGAATGGCACAGGAAAGTCAAGAAAATCAAATAGATACAACTAGGAGAGATCAAAACATACCTTAGATTGTCATGCTATCGGTATTGTTTTCAGTCTGAAAGATGCATTGAAGAAGATGTTAGCTTATTGTTTTGTTCCAATAAATCTAAATGTTGAGGTTTTATATTCAATTTTGACTATATATTGTTGATCCAGATGGAAATATCTTAGTATTTTTCTTGTCCCAGAGATGTTATGGTTGATCCTGCAGCTGTTTTTGGAATGCTATTTGGGAGCGAGTATTTTGAGGACTATGTTGGCCAATTTGCCCTGGCTTCCTCATCATCTATAGAAATTGAGGATGATTCACCAGACACTGAGACCCACACGCAGAAAGTTAAAGAAAAGATTAAGGTGCGACTGGCATTAGTGGTTTTGTTATGTAAGAGCCTCTTGAAGTTGACTGTATTCATTCACAATTCTTAGTTCTGCAGGCCATGCAGAAAGAGAGGGAAGAAAAGCTCATAACGACTCTAAAAAATCACCTCGACCCATTTGTGGAA
>JANJEY010000235.1:80768742-80787892 GCA_024703695.1 Erythroxylum cataractarum
TTTGAGGATTGATGCTCTGCAAATTAACTTCTAGACATGAACATTCTGCAATATGTATTTAACCTCAACTTCCATTCATATTTCTGTACGAGTTTGAGGATTGATGACTTAGTTTTGATATGAGATAACTCGATGGAATGAGTTTGAGGATCGATGCTTTGCAAATTAACTTCTAGACATGAAAATTCTGCAAAATGTATTTAACCTCAACTTCCATTCATATTTTCATAGGAAATTACGAGGTTAGAACCTGATCCTTAAAGCCAAACCATCGTCTGTTTTCACATGTTCTCACAGCATTTGAAAAGAAAAGAGCATTTCAAGCATAAATCTTATCTGAAATTTGCTGTCCACATAAGTTACAAATTTTGTTAGAATATTTATAGTCACTGATGGGTCAGATCCAACCTCGAGCCCAAAAAAAGGTTTAAAAGAGTGCTTGACTAATTGGTATGAAAAGAAATGAATGAATAAGGAACGAAAAAAGATGGTTGGTAATATATTATGATTGGATGAAGAATATTTTTACATCCCCTTATGGAGCAATACTTCATACTTCCCGATATATTGAAGACTGATTGGATTTGAATTTGGACTTTAAGTTGAACTATTAAGACTCGATAATACTCGAGTTTAAATTTAAGGATGTGCTTGGTTCAATTAAGAGAATGATAATAAAAACAATAATGAATATAATGAGAAATAGAAGTAGTCATTTTATAAAACTCTTGGACTCTCGAATTTGTATCATATTTTCACGCAATTCACAAAATTCAATAAGTACTCATTATTTTCAGGATAAAGAGTACAGTTGTAAGAGTGGTTCTTATATATCTTATTAACAATCAAAAGATGGTCGAAAGAAAAAAAAAATCTCTATTTTATGAGGCTTCTTCTTAAACCTATAAATTCCAAACTTTTATTCATCACTATATTAACTATAATTTTTATTACTATTCTCTTAAGTGAACCATTTGTATTCTTAAATTTGAAACTCTGAGTGTGATCAAGTCTAGATGGTAATAATTATAAACAATCCCAGTATAATAATTTTAGGACAATACTTTATACTCCCCAATCTAGTATAAGGAATGGAAGTCATATCTATTTTCATTCCTCACTATATTCATTATTCTATTTTTCACTATATTCGTTATAATTTATATTACCATTCTCCCAAATGAACAATACATGCTCTTAAATTTGATTTCGAGTGTGATCGAGTCTAGATGGTTCAATTTAAAGTCCAAATTCACGTCCAATCAGTTAAACCTAATTTTGGTCAAATTTAAAAAAATTTTGTGAAATTTGAACTCTTTTTAAAAATTTAACGATTCAAGTTAATTTAATTGAATTTTAAACCTACGGGACTAACCAAATATCCTAAAATTCGTAAGATCAAAAAATTTTGATTTTAATTTTCTAAAATGGTGATATTTTAATATTTAAATGTAAAAAGCTCAAGATCAATTTTTCATTTAGAAAATAAAACCGAAATGACATTGTTTTGTACAATATCAGTCCGTCGTCTCTGTAAATGGTCGGGATCGATCCAAGCCTACCAATAATTGATTACTTGGAAAGTAACCCAATTCAGGGTTACTATTCTAAGGCTACTTTTAACATAGGATAAGGGTATATTTTAAATTAAAACTCCTAAGTGGTTGCCTTTTAGCTTTATACTCCACTACCCTCCTTTTACTTGTATTTGGTGGGTTGTCCTTGTCTTTAGGGATAATTGGAAGCACTAGTCTTCCACAAAACCATTTTTTAATTATACCTAATTAATTTCTATTATTATATCATAAAACAAGACAAATCACATATTCCAATCGTCAATCCACTCTTGCCCTTGTTTCTCCCATCTACCCTTCTCAAGAGACATTTAACTGATCAAGTCATCAAAAAAATGCTCTTAATTATAGTAATAAAGTTTTAAAATCTGGATTATAAGTTATATGAGAATATGATTTATTATCATAATTATAAACAATACAATTGTAATCAAACAATAAACAAAATCATATTACAATGTAAGATTAAAAGTATTTCTTTTACAATTTAAATTAAACAATATTGTTTTTATAAATTATTTGATTAAGTTTTCAAACTACTTAATTCCAAATTTTTATCTGATCCACTCAATCTTGCTTATATCTCTTTTTTTTTATTAAAAGTGTGATTTATATTTTAATGTTTCACAAAAAGTTTAAGTTTTTGATAATATTTTTGGTACCATTTCCCTCTATAACATTACTAAAATAGTGTTTATTATACTCTAATGTTACTAAAATAATACTCATTATTTTCTTCATAAGGTTCAAAAGTAATAACAAATATAACAATAAGGGCTTATTTATATCTTTTGTGAAATATTACATTTTTAACTGATATTTAAAGAAATCATTTTTAAGATTACATCAGCACTTAATAGGTCTAAATTATCTAGTTGAGACATGTCATAAACTAAATTTATGACTTATATACTAAAAGTTGTCAAAAGCTCAACTCAGTTAACATTTAGGGTACTACTATTACTATCTTGAAAATGTTAAATTTATATCATGATTTCATAAATAACGGTGAAGACTAACTTAGACATTTTAAGAAATATAAAGAGACAATTCTTCCTTTTGCCTACGATTGTGTTAAGTTAAAGGTTTACATTAGTCAAGTAGATCACACCATAAAAAAGGTTTAAAACAAATTAAGTGTTTCATAGTTTCCATATTCTCTCAGAATAACCCAAACGGCCCGACCCCTACCCAAAAATGACATGTTTTGGTAAAACTTGAGGTATATATAGCAAGAAGATGAAGACAAGAATAAAACCATTACTTCATAAGATGCTAGGGTTTGAAGGAGATTTTGATAATTTCCAGTGGAAGTCACACTCAATACAGTTATCTGATTTGATTAATTATTTAAATCCACTAACTTCATAGACTTAGTTGTCACAAAAACAGAAACTTGGTCTTCTTGCTTAGACCTTTCTGCTTCTAATTTCAAAAAAGAAAAAAGAAAAAAGAAAAAAAAGAAGCCAAACTTTTGTTTCCTTTACTTAATAAACTTCCAATCTTCCTTCACTTCAGTTTTTCTTTAGAAAATAGATAGTAAGCTTTTGTTTAGGTTTATTCTCGAGCAAGAACTTGCTTAAACATGGGTCTCATGCTTCTCAGGAAGATGATGATTCTTTTCCTTCTGGTCTCTGCATCATTTCTGTCAACTTCTGCAGGTGGGTTTACGTTTACTATTCTTTTTCTGTAGTTTTAAGTGGTGCATTATCAGAAATCTTTCACCAGAGAAGCCGTGGAAGGTAGCTTCAAACAAGTTTAGATGTACCCAGATAGAACTAGACCAAGTTCAGACTATCATTAGAAGTTACAGATACTCCCTCGATCACATAACTTTTCTAAGTAGCTATCTGACTTGTTCAAGCTAACAAGCATACATTCACTGCTTTTTCTTAAAACTTTCCTTAACAGGTCGACGATCCCAGTTAATGAAGAACTTGGTTGAGCAAGTTGACGAGGTTTGTCACGAATCATATATTTCACTCAATCTTGAGTTGTTTCCCATCTGGGTTTTGCTTCCTTAACAATAAAGAGTCTTCCTCTTCAAAGATCGAAGTGTTTATATGTCTCATTTCGATTGGCTTCAGAGTTCAGATTATTCTTTTGGAAAATTTAAAATCACTGACTTGTGTGCTTATTTATCAGGGACATGGAACGACTACAGTTCATGAAAGATTTCTAAGAGTTAGTACCAAAGACTATGGAGAATATGATTCAGCACCAACGGTTGTCAGGCCTCCTTTCAAGCTCATACCAAATTAACATAAACAGCAGCCGAGCCTGAGAGTTCTTAGTACGAAGCAGTCAAACCTTATACCTAAATAAACGATCAGTGTAGGTATGTACTTTAGATGTTTATACGTACCAAGTCCCAGCCTCCCAGGGTTTACGTTCGAGGTGCAGTACAGTTTTGAATCCTAATATTACGTTTCATTCATGTATAAATAAAGCTTTTTTTTTTAGGAAAGTGTAAGTGTATCTATGCTTGTGTATATGTTCAACATAAACATGACTACTTACATTAGACACAAAGAAATTCAACAAATAGCTAATTTACTTCACAACTTATAGTAATTGGATATATAAATCTTGATAAGGTTCGAATTTCTGATAACTATGCCATTGACAGGATTTTCAAGCACATAATTTTGAAGTTACAGGACATCTTTTTAAGTTTTCTTTTATGAACTTACATGTGTTGGATCATAAGAAGTTTTAATGTATAGGCATCATATAACAAAACTAGTTAGTGATACTAGGAAGTTCATATGTAAAAGATCAAGTTCAAAAAAGTGAATAAAGGAGTTAATTGAATCAACTAAGCATTATACAATTGATTATACTCAGTCTTAACCTTATTTTAGTAATTTAATAAATTAGGACTCAATATCATTTGCATGTGAAGTATATTGTACATACTTTATCATAATCAAGAAAAAATTTGAGAGATATATTTTTTTAATCCTTTTGATTATCAAATCGCTTTTTGGGAAACTTTTAAAATGATTGTAGATCAAAATTTTCTCAAATAACTATATTTTGATATTTGAAAGAATTTGAAAAGTTTCGAAAAAACTTTTTTAAAGATGTTTGGTAAAAAAAATCCGATGATTCAAGCACTAAAATTTGAATTTTAGATAGACTAATAGGTCAGAATAACAATGTGATTACCAATGTCTCTTGATAATATGTTATGTGAGTTTGTTACTACATTGATCAAAATGAATATTACTAGTTATTGTAACAATAGTTTTCTGTAGCCACTATTTTAGGTTACTTTGAATATAAATGTACTATACGTGAGTTGTAAGAATTACCTTCAACACACTAGAAATTCTTCTAAGTGCCTTGAAATACTATAAAGTGCAAATGTAGATAAGATAACATATATTGAGGTTTTGTTTATTGGCGTGAGCAAGAGAGTAATGATTTAAGATTTATGATTATACAATTATTGCAATTGGTGAAATTATTTTGGATACACATCGTGGATGCTCCAGTTGACTTTAAACAAGAATTACAGTATAAAAGATTATTCTTCACTCGCGATAAAATAAGATGATTATAAAAAATTCATTTTATCCTTAACAAAGGGAATATTGCATAAGAAGTTTCTCTTTACCCACTAAAAAAAGATTATATCTCTATTGCAATTGAGAAGTAAGTGATGGTTAAAGATTATTTAATCGATCTACTATAAATTAATTTTATATCTTTTTTCTACCTATTAATTATTATTCTAATCACCTATCATATATGAGTTTGTCATAATAAAAAATTAGAATAAATATAATAAAAATTAGAGTAAATTTTTATTTATTAATTTAAAAATAAGGCAAAAAGTGAAAACACACATAATTCATCCCCTATCATATGTCATTTATAGATCAACATATGGTATTAAATTTATTGGATAGAATTCTCTTTGTATCCATTTTAAACTCAAAACCTAAACTTTAAATTCTAATCAGGTTGAATACTAGAGTAGAATTTTCTTTCCACTTTAAGTTGTAATATTATGCACCAAAGTCTAATTGATATAAAATGTTAGGTTGAAAATGTTTGGATTAGCATACTAATGCATATAATTCTTTTTTAGTTATTTATTAATTTGGAAACTTTGATTTACGGGGATAACAATGAACTAATAGCGATATAACAGAGCAGACCTCCATAAGAGTTCTAAAATAGACAAAAATGGCTACATATGAACAGTAGAATTTGATAATTTCCTATAGCCATCATCATTATTAAAATTATCTTATAATTATTCCACAAATCCCATAATTTCCTAGACTTAGTGCCTAGCAACTTAAAAGTGGTCTCCTTCAACCAATCATGTTCCATTTTTAAGCTCAACACTAAAACTTTTTGTTTGCTTTAGTCAATAAAAAATCAAATTTCATTCTATCTCTAGGATTGCCACTTTACGTAACTCTAATTGGTGGTGTTTTAGAATTTAGATAGTATATATATTTAGGCTTATTCTATTGAAAAAGCGTAAAAGGGTCTGCAAAGATATTCTAAGTTGCTCAAACATGAATGTCATGCTTCTTAGGAAAACCACTCTTCTTTTCCTCCTCGTCTCTGCATCATTTCTAACTTCTTTTGAAGGTAAGTATTTTCTCCCTTGAGATCAAATTAACAACTTTTTGGTTAATTAATTTTTAAGTCATTGATTAAAATTATACCGTCCGTTTCAAACAATCTTCTCAATTTTAAGTTTAATTCAAATTTTGATTAACTCGTTAATTTTGAGTTGAATCGAGTCGAATCATATTTACTATCTCTAAATCTTGTTGGTATATTATCGTGAACTTTCACTGAGAAAACCTTGTCACTTGAGCAGGTATACAAGCTAAAATCCATTAGTAATTTATAAAATCAAGTAAAAAAATAAACAAATTTAGAACTCAAAGTTGCATGTTCTTCGAGTTATCAATATAATTAAGTTCACTACTTCTGCTTCACAGGTCGAAAATTCAAGTTTATGAATAATGATCTTGTGGCAGATCGCGAGGTTTGTTTTCTCTCATCTAAGTCACTTCAACTATTTATTTATTTATTTATTAGGATTTTATGGTAGATTTTTTAATTTACATATACTTTTAAGTACTTGGATTTTTTTAAAAATAACAACAATAATCCAATAGTAAGATTAGGAAAAATTTAATAATACGCAGTTTTACCCTTAATTAATAGTGAATATGTTTTTCTCTTAAAATTTATAATTTAAGTGTTAAAAATATTTTTTATATTTCAATATTGTAGTTTGTATATCACTCTCATATTTTTCTGGTGATAAATTAATTATTTTTGTTATATTTACTTACATGCTAGGAACTATCAAGGCAGCCATCGGAGGACGAATTGGCAATTGATCATGGAAGGCTTTTAACTGTAGTTAACATCAACAACAACGACTATGGAAAATTTGACCCAAAGCCACGTTTAGTTAGGCCTCCTTCGAAGCCCATACCATCTTCTTCATGGTTCTCAGATCATGATCAACCATGAGACTCAAGACTTCTCCCAGCAACAATGGCCTGGCATGTCTATAAATAAATGGAAACGAACATTCTACGATGTATCTTTTTATAAAAAATAATGCGCCAGGTCCGCCAGATTAGGAGCGGATCCTATTAATAGGCTGCTCAAGTCTAGTAGAATTTGACTTGTGTGATTCGAGCGCTTGATTTGCTTTTAAAATGATGTTGTTTTAATTTCCCTTTATAAAATAATATCACTTTCTATGTATGGATTATAATTGAAGTCTTTATTAAAAGGAAGCTATTTAAGTTTGATAATAGATCGACTCGAGTCGAATAAAGAGTAAATACTTTTAATAAGTTGTCTGAGTCCATTTAAAAGTATTTTGAGTTGGCCTAAAATCACTCTTCTTTCGTGTCACTTTTCAAAATAAAATTGTTTTGCATTTAAATGTTTTAAATTTGTAAATCAAAACAATGTTATTTTGTTTTGGGATAATAAATTAAATAGTGTAACACGCAGCATGAACTTTATTACGTGTCTCGAATCGTTCATGAAAGGAAAATAAACGAAAGAAATACATAATACCTAATTTTGGTTTCATTCCAACTTTTGAAGCAGTTTCTGTGGCCAAAACGAGCTCCAATCTTTCAAGACCTTCACGAGGATCGTTCGCCAATATGTGGTTAACATATTTCTACAGTTTTTTTAACATGTAAGCGCTCTTAACAGATCAGAGAATCCGTATACTTACAAATGATATGAGCAACTACGAAAATCTTATTCTTTATATATAACTTTTATATAAGACTTCTTCATCACAAACTTAATATGGGTCTGATCCACACTGATTGGTATCTATTTTCCTCCTAGATTGCGTCCCATTGACTTAGATCATTTATTGGGCCACTTATTATCTTTATCTGAATCAAATTACGTAATTTAACTGATAAGTTATTAAAAATAAAAAATACAATTAGTGGTTGTCCAACTTTATGGGAAATGACTAAATTATCCAACATTCTCCTCCTTAGACAATCATTAATTGTAGTTTTGACTCAAGTTTAAAAATATTTTAAAAACTCGATTAAGTCACGTTACTGTATTGGTGCCAAATTTAAAAGTTAAAAACATTTGATCTAAAGATAATGAAAGTTAAACATTCCGTCCTGCAAGCATTTCGATACCAAAAAATAGCAAACACATGTGTCATATATGACACAGGTCCAGTATAATCTCGAATAACTAATAACTTACTAACATGAATGAGAAAATGGAGTGTGGCAAACTAAGATGATACTTGTATGATCTAATATCATTTTCATTTGTAGGTCTCAATTTCTTCAACTTTATGCTAAACTATATATGCTAAACTGCAGCAGAGAAATCTCATTTTCTCTCATCAGATGCTAAACATCATTAGAGAAAACTTGTTTTCTCTCACTAAATACTAAACAACATTAGAGAAAACCTTTATGCTTTCTAATCGAATGTTAAACTGCATTAGAGAACCTTTATAAGATAAAGAACTTATATCCTCATATGTCATGTTTAAATGTATGGATATCCACTTTAAATTGTGTCTAAATGACATAGGCTTAAGGTCAATGTGTATATATACTCAATGACATTTAAAATGCTTAAAATTGAGACAAATCTTAAGACTTTTATATGTATTCTGACTATACATAAGAACGATTATTATTGAGGATAAAAAGATGATCATTTATATTAATAAGTAATCATAACTTCATAATACTTCAAAATGAATAAACATACCAGGAGCAAATACAACGATCCCTAATTACTACTGTCTGAGGACCTCAACATGCCCATATTGAATACATGTTTATCAAACACTAATGAGAGAAGTCTTTTGGTCAACAGATTGGCTAACATCTCATCAATCTTTATATGCTCCACTTCGACGTCACCTTTCTGAATCAACACCTTTATGGTCAAGTATTTGACCTCTAAATGCTTAGACCTTGTGACATTCTTATTACTGTTACTAAATAACATTGTAACAAGATTGTCACAATACAACCAAATGGGTCTAACTATCGATCTACCATAGACAACTCAGAAATTAAGTTTATGAGCCAAACCGCTTGTGTAGCAGCTCCATAGTATGCAACAAACTCTGTATGTAAGATCGAGGAAGTTATTAATATTTACTTGACACTCTTTCATTATATTGAACTATCTGCCAATATAAAAATGTGCCAGGAAGTGGATTTGCGATCATTCGAACACATAGAAAAATCGGAGTCTGTATATCTTGTAAGGTTTCAATCGTTGACTTTCCTGTATATCACATATAATCCTTATTACCCTTTAGGTATCTTAACACTTGCTTAATTGCATTCTAATGGTTTACACCTGAGTTAACTAGATATCGACCTAACAGTCCAACAATAAATGTAATGTCTAGTCTAATGAACACCTAACCATACATCAGGCTACCAACCTCACTAAAATATAGAACATTTCTCATAATCTCTCTCTTAACTTTATTCTTTGGACACTATGCCAAACATAATCTCTCACTATGAGAGATAGGTGCTACAATAAGTCTACAGTTAGCCATATTAAACCTTTGTAACACTCACTTAATTTATGCTCTTTATGAGAGGCTTAATGAGTGTTGAGATTTGTCATGGTGAATCTATATGCCAAGGACAAAAGATGCTTCACCTAGGTCCATGTCAAAATGCTTGGCTAAAAGTTGATTAACCTCATGCAACATGTTTAAGTTATTTGACTTGAGCAATATATCATCCATATACAGTAATAGGAAGATAACTTTGCTCCCCCTGACCTTATAGTATAAGCATCTTTCTACTTTATTCTCCACAAAGTCGAAACCTTATCAAACTTTAGGTACCATTGTCTAAAAGTTTGTTTCAAACAGTATATTGATTTGGTTAACTTACAAACTTTGTAAGTTGCACTTTGATCCTGAAATCCTTCAGATTGCTCCATATAGACCTCCTCATAAAGGTCACCATTTAGGAAAGCAATTTTAACATCCATCTGATATAGCTCTATGTCATAATGAGCTACTATTGTCATAATCACTCTAAATACATCCTTAGAGGATATAGGAGAGACATTGAAGTCAACTCCTTCTCTCTAAGTGAATCCCTAAGCAAACAATCACGTCTTAAATCTCTCAACTTTACCCTGTGTGTCTTTCTTGGTCTTAAATAGCCACTTGCAACTGACAGATCTACAATATTGAGGTAAATTAATTAGATCCCATACTTTATTGTGCCTCATAAATTGCATCTCATCCTTCAGGCTTCCTATCACAAGTCTATATATGATCCGTAAATGAATTTCATAAAAGTAACTGGATCCTCAACATGTCAGATATCACAGTCTTGCTCACCTAAATAGACTATGTAATCTGATGAGATAGCAGGTCATCTTTCTCTGGTGGACTACGCAACTGCATAGGTTCTTGTACTGTAGGAACCTTTGGTTGAATAGGTATAATTCCTGTGTCTGCTTAGGAATGGTACTCGAACCTTGATCCATTGGATTTGACTGTATGAGCAGCGGATACGAAATGATTGTAGTATCTGCCATGCTATCTTTTGGAGGGTGTGAGTGTTCACCCTCATCATGGATATTATATTCCAAAAACTTAGTCGTCTGTGATTCCACTATCATGACCCTTCTCTCTATACAATAAAATCTATAACATTTAGAGTGGTCGGGATATCCCACTAGATAGCAACGAGTGGAATGAGATTGCAATTTATTCTCATAAGGATTATATAACCGTACCTCAGCAGGCAACCCCACTCACTAATGTGTACAAGGCTTTGTTTTGACTCTTTCCCTAGTTCAAAAGGTGTCTAAGGTACTGACTAACTTGAGACTCTATTTTAAGACATATAATGTTGTCTTGATGACTTCACCCCAAAGGTATATAGGTAGGTTAGTCCTGCTCTGCATTGACCTCACCATGTCCCTTAGGGTGTGATTGCACTTTTTGGCCATACCATTTTATTTAGGACTACCCAACATAGTGAATTGAGTCATTATTCCAATTGATTCTAAATATATAGCAAACATACCCTTTTCTTGTCTTGTAATCCCATGTCTGCCATGGTATTCCCCTCTCCGATCAGATCTGGCAATCTTTATTGATTTTTCCAACTGGTTTTCAACCTCAGTCTTCAAAATCTTGAACTTATTAAAAACTTCAGACTTTTCCTTAAGTAAGAACACATAATCATAGCAGGAATAATCATCTATAAACGTCATAAAATATCTTACATTGCATAATGTGGTTGAATAGGGACTACTAACATCTGTATGTATGAGGTCCAATAAACCAGAAGGATGAGTTAACCCCTTTTTCTTTATCTTAGTCAACTTACCCCTGCAACAATCAAAACATGTTTCCAGATTACAGAAGTCCAAAGTTAGGAAAATGTTATCATTTATCAATCTCTCAACCCTCTCCTTAAAAATGTGGCCAAGGTGTTTATGCCACAACATGTACGGTGTTTTATTTTTGAAGGCTCTCTTATGAGTAACAAGTTCGACAATATAAGAAGAAACATACAATTTTTTAGGGGTAAGACACATGCTATATAATCTGTAGGATAAGAAGGCAATTCATATATGTCTTACATTGATAAAAAATATTTACAATTGAAGTATAAAATACAAAATGATAACCTTTTTTTATCCAAAACTGATACAAACATTAGATTAAAAGATAGTATATAAAAAGTGTCTCGTAAAATCAGTACAAACCCTGTATCGAGGTTCAAACCTACATCCCTTACATACAAAATGTCCACCTTTTCATTATTGCCAACCATCAGCTTCTCGTATCCTTTATCGACCTTCTTGTGGATCTGAACCCCAGTATTGTGGAAGCAACAGGATTAGAAGCTCCACTATCTAGCCAACAAGAACTTGATGTGGCTATAGCTAAGTTGGATTCATGAATCATGTAGGCCGAGGAGTTATCTAATAACTCTTGTTTAACCTTCCAAAGTTTGTACTTCAGGCAATCAAATTTCCTATGCCCCTTCTTCTTATAGAAGAAGCACCTCATACTCTTCGTGTCATGTGGGCCCTTGGCAATGTTAGATAGTCCATTCTGAATCTGTAGAGGGTTTGGATTTCTTGCCCTTACCTTTAGACTATTGGGGCTTTGCCTTTCCCTTACCTTTAATGGTTGCATACAGGGTTGTACAAGGAGAACTCTTAAGCTTCTCCTCAGCTACAACACACCGAAAAACCAAGGCATTGATGTCCCAAGCCTTATCCTAAGATATATATGATGTCACCAACATCTCAAACTCTCTAGGAGCGTATTGAGTGCTTGATGTACTATGAGTGTGTCAGGAATGAGTACATCTGGTGTTTTCAGTTTACTTTGAAGGTAAACCATCCTGATGATATATTCTCTGATGCCTCCTTTTCCTGTGTACCTCATGAAGAATAAGTCTTTAATTAAAGTGCTTTGCTTAGCATAAGAAAACATCTTATACCTTTGGGAAATACTGTCCATGAACTCCTTTGCTATGATTATGTCCGGTAATCCACTTAGAAGATGATATCAGTAAGTGGAGAAAGTCTCTCAACTAGCATCGTCATGTTGATGTTGGCCATCTCTAGGGCAAACTCAACATCCTTCTTCCACTTTTTGAAATTGAAACCGGTCAGGATCTCAATTGTGACTGCATTGTTGTTACAGAAATGGTGACTACAAAACAAAGTGATAATGTAAAAATCAGTATAAATGTAGGATAACAGCAATACTTAAAGCATTAAAATAATATCTATACTAAGAATCTGATCATATATATTATGAAACACCTGTGGGGTAAATACATAATATATGCAATTAGACCTCTATATAAAAGTGATCAGAGTACAAACTATTAACTCTCATGATACTACCACATGCAGGTAAATAGATCATTCAAGCAAGAACTTTTCTCCATCTTATGCCTTTATGTACATCTCAAAATCTCAGGTAAGGCCAACACATGTGGGCAGAATAACCAAACATGAGACCAGAGAATCCCCCAACGGCCAAGCGGTACAATTCAAATACTAACTTCAAAGGTCACTATGATAATTATAATCTCACCATTACCCAAAAAGACCACAAACACAAGGGATACATCCTTATGTTATCCTCACATTTTATAATGGCATATTGTATGTGAAAGTCAACTATAAATGAAAAAAAAACTAATTACAGAGTCAAATAATCGTATACTGGTAATGAAAACATTGTCTTTAAACTTTATTTGAGACTTTTATCTTTAAAATTCTCAATTAGAGTGACTATTGTGTTTTTCTGAATACCGAACGTACCACACGAGACACGAAACCTTAAGTGTCTGCCTTATGTGCAATTCGAAGCATGAAAATTTGCTCAAAATTAGCTTTAAAAACCTTTTAAAACTTTTCTGAAATCAAATTACCAACTTAATTTATCCAGAAAATTGAAAATTTCACTGAAAAATCCCCCCAGCTTGGAATTGACCTAAAAGGACCCGGCGCACCCTTACAAAAATTCTAAAATTTGTCCTATTTTCTAGTGTTGACATCAGTGCTGACATTAGCCCGACGTAATGGTTATGCATGGCTGGGGCACTTGTGTTGTGCACGGCCCCACGCCAAAGTGTGCCAGGTGCATTTGGTGTGTGCTTTGCAAGCACCTCATGTGCCTAGACGCACAGGGGTTACTAGTGGCGCATGTAATACACACGCCACCATGCACCACGTGTTCCCATCTACACCATCCACATGTCAGGTGCCAACCAAACCGCTAGTGGGCGGCCCTGAAGGTGCAATCTCCCTCCGATAGGGAGGGCAGTTTTCGGTAGCCCTGGGAGCCTTTTTTGCACTTTATGGCTCGTTTTTTATAGTTAACCTCATGTATACCACTTTTAGTTAATCACATATGTTAAAAAAATCAAAAAATGAATCAAAAACCAACGAAAACCCTAATGGATGAAAATCGAAAAAAACCTTCATTTCTGACAACCCGATCACGTAACCGCTCTGATATCACATGTAACACATAACATAGACCTTAGTACGTTTCCCGGATCATTCATGAAAGGGAAATAAATGAAGAAAATATGGAATACATGATTTTGGTTCCATTCCAACTTTCGAACTAGTTTTCGTGTCCAAAACGAACTCTAATATTCTGGGATTTTCATGGAAATCGTTCACCGAAACATGGTTAACGTCTTTCTATAGTTTTCTCAAAATATAAGCACTCTTAACGAGTCAAAGAATCCATATGCTTACGAATAATATGAGCAAATACAGGAGACTTTAATCTTTATATATATATAGCTTTCATATCGGGCTTCCCCATCACAAGCCCGATATGGGTTCGATCCACACTAATTGGGATCTATTTTCTTCTCAAACTTTGAACCATTGACTTAGATCATTTATTGGGCCAATTTATTACCTTTATCCGAATCTGGTGACTAATGTTTTAAAACTTATATAAATCATATCAAAAGATATTGTTGTTGATAAGGCATGTTCCCTGCATATTCATTTATTAGTCATATCAGCAAAAATAATATTTTGATTTGACTTATACAAAATTTGAAAGATTAATCACTAAATTAAAAATTTTAAAATGTTTGATGTGAATGTAAAAAAATCTAAAAAGTTAGATATTTTTAAATATGTTATCTCTAATTTTTAAAAACTTAAATTTAATCAATATGGACACTACTCACCCATAATGTAAGTAAAAAAATTAACACCAAGTTCAAATGTTCATACGAGCATTTAACTTGTAGTAAAATATTATCCTAGCTCCAAGTTGGGCTCGTAGTTCACCTCTTTAGGGATGATAAAAAAAGTTTGGTCCGACTCAGTTCGACCCAGCCCAACCCAACCTAAAATCAGCATGTGACATCCCGTTCTCATACTAAGGGTGTAGAATCCTAGATTTCTGTAAATGAAAAAATAGTAATGAGAGATTAAAAAATTGCATTTCATGCTCATGCATAATATTAGCATACACACATATGAATATTGATTTTTGCACATTAAAATGAATTGTTTATGCACTCATTTGACATTTTTTTGGTATAAATGATTGTTTAATTTGATTATAATATAAATTATGGATTATGTGTATTAAGAATTGATTTGAAGAGTATATCTATTGAATTAAAAAATTTGGTAAAAATTTGGAAAAATTTGGAAATTTTAAGGGTATATTGGACGAGAAAAAATGTCAAGTGGCAGAACACTTAATGAATAGTGGTAGAAATAAATGTCAAATGGCAGTGGAAATTTTAATATGTGACATTAAGATTTAATGACTTATGTCATTGAAAATTGGGAGACAACTGAAATAGAAATTAGAGACAAATGGACTAGTTAATAAAAGACCAAGAAGAGACTTTGAGATAGTGACATGTTGCCACACCATATGTTTTAAACCATGAAATTCACTAAATGGTCTTTCACTTTCCCATTCATGACATATGCTTTATTTCTCCATCTTCTTCTTCATTTTCTTCATCTTTCTCTTCTTCACTCACGAAACTCACTCTCACCCTCACCATGTTGTTTTTTGGTTCAGCTCTTTCACTTTGTTTCTCTAAGATTTGTTGTCTTCTCCATTTTGTCACTAAAGACCGAACCCTACAATCTTTGATTGATGATGTACATGTAAGAGAAGAAAGCTAGGGTTAAGAGAGATCTTGAAGAGTTTAAAGAATCTTAGAGTTTAATCATGTAAGTTATGCTCTAATCATCATCGGTAGTGTTAAATGAAAATAATATGATGAGTAATTTGAGATTGATGAATTGATCATGAAATTTTCATGTGTGAGTTGTGATTGCTGACAAGTATATACAAATGTCTTGCTTTTGTATATGTGATGATATAATGTTGGATTAAATTGAGTAAATGGTGTTCAAAGGGTGCTGAAAAAATGCTAGTTGTAACATTTTCCATTGATTATGCTTCTGTATTTTAGCCATATCTTGATTTGTAGTTATCCAAATGAGATGAATCTTGATTTGTATTAAACTAGAGACACATGACTACTTTTTTTTATACAGACATCGAATTCAAATTCTGTCTTTAAGAGTTTTGAATTTTGACCTAAATTTGAGTACTGGATTAGGAAGAAGTGCAAAAAAACTAGATACATAATGGGTTTTTGTTCTGTTTTCTTGATGAGTTAATGTGAATCTGTTTAGGTGTTTTTGTGATGAAATAAAATGAATCTAGAGCTAAAGAAAAGCAGTAATGTGGTATCTTGAAATGGGAAGAATTAAGGTAATAGTTAGAAATGAAATGAAAGTGAAAATGAAGTTGAATATGTATAGAAAGTTGATGATGAATGTGTATATATGTGTATGTTCTGTTATTAGTGTTCATGATCAATCATGGACTATAATTTGTTTACGGATGATATTAAGTTGAAATGGATTTAGAATGATGGGAAAATGAGGAGAAATTGAATTAGAAATGATAGACAAGCTTAAGGTAGTGAATGTAGTAAGTAAAGAGTTAGAATCTAGAAAATGTAGATGCACTTGGATATACTTTAGGGCAAGAAGCATAACTATTTTGCAGAACTCAGATTGAGGTCATTTAGGTATGGTTTTAAAGAGGACTTCGAGATCTATATGAAGACCCTGAGAAGAGATTTTTATATCTAGAGGATCAAAATTTTAAGTTTATGTAAGAGACCTGTAAAGGTCCGTTTAATGGATATGGATGTCCGCCTAACGGACATTCACGGGTCAATGGGTCTTAATTAAGGCTTAAATGGGACTTGGAATGAACCTAGAATGATGCCTTGATTAAGTGACTAATGTGTGATATGTTTAAAGTGATAATTGGGGTTATAACTTAGTGAACAAATGGATGATATCAAAGGACCAAAGGCATGAGTGTAATGAGAATGAAGATGTGCATATGATTATAGTTATGATCTAAAGGAGTTGAGTAATATGCATTAAGTAAATGTGAATGAGAATTGAGTATTGAGTATTATGAGAGCATATAATGTAAGAAAAGAAATGACAAGAAATTTGGGTTATGACTTTAAAAGAACCAAGTGTTCTTCAGGTGTAAGCTTAAGAAGAAGCTAGACACATACAAAGGGTACAGATTGAATGGTGAACTTAGAATGATCATGTGCAAATGAAGTATAAATCTAAGTTCAATTAGATTTCTATGAATTATAAAATGAGAATGAGCACAAGATTTGAATTTAGACAATATACCCGGGATTGACATTGAGCATGCATTATACATAACATATATACATATATATGTGATTGAGTGTTCATATGTTTGTGAAATTAATAATGTGTATAAATGTGTATTGTATGATGATGATATACAGGATAGAACCTCAGTATCCAGACATTTCTGGATCATGGAAGCTAATGCTAATATGGAGCATACTGTGAGTCGACCTAGATAGTCTTACTTTAAGTGTTTGTTCTTTTTAAATTCTGTATTGAATTACTAATGAATATGAATGTGATTGTATCGATTCTAGATATTGAATGTATGAGGTGTATGATGCATGTGATCGAAATATGTGTGTTCTCAACTTAAATGTTGAATGTCGAACCAAGTTTTGAAGAAAAGCGTGAATGTGTATAAGAATGAAATATGAGTATTCTCAACGTAAATGTAGAATGTCGGACTAAGGTCCAATGACATATGAAAGCGAATATGATTGAGTGATATTGAGCACTTTTAATTGATTGAATATATATGATGCATTTCATTACATGAATACATGAAACATAAAGGTTGTTGTGATTAGAGTAGCTACCGAAAAAGAGCTTAAAGTTCAGAATGTGAAAAAAAAGAGAGCTTAAAGCTCATAAAGTGATTAAGAGTCAAAGGCTCACTATGTAAAATGAGTTCGATATCCCCAACAGATACGAGATAGTTATCGATGAGTTCAATATCCACGATAGATATTGGACAATTATAGGCACTCGGTCATAAAAATAAAAATTGAAATTGAGTCTCATGAGCATTGCATATGCATATGATAGGTATGATTTAAATAGTTGACTGATTCCTGAATGTGAATGTGTTGAATGTGAAATGTGAAATGAATGATCACGTGATATGTGATGATAAATGATTATCAATGAAATGATGTTAATTATGTAATTGTATAAATTGTATGTGTTATGTAATCGAGTGAGCCATCGAGGATAGTCATTCACTGAGTTTGCAAAAACTCACCCAAATTTTGCAATATTTTTTCAGGCTCAGAATAGTTACTTCGTTAGGCAAACGGGAGTATACCTACTACAAGTAAATAAGAGAAAGAAGTCAAGATCAGTTTGCATCCGTAGCGAATTAAGTCGTCCGCAATTATTGTACAATGTATATTTGAATATTTCTTTATGTAATAACTTTCCAAATTGGAAAGTTTGTAAATGATATTGATATTGCGTATAATAATAATAAATATGATTTTGATGTTACAAAATAAAAGAATGGGTCCAAGTTAATTATTGATTTCCGCATATGTGTGTATTGTTTTAAAAAGGAAAAAAAATTGTAATGAGATTTTACTGACTGATTGTGCTAAAATGCCACCCTCGCGGGGTAAGTTTTTGGATATCACTGAAGATGTCGGGTACGTGTGTTGCGAGAGTGGGGTGCTACACGACAAGTCCATATCGAATTAATCAAGTTTGAGATAGGCTTGAGCTTTTTCTTTTCTAATTTTAGGCTTCGAGTCAAGCTTATACTTGGACTACAACATCGTTTTAAAACAATGATATCACTTTCAAAATTTTAAGATTAAGAAATCGTATTCAATTAGGATCTAGCTTCGGTGTAGCACTCCCTTACTATAGGGTATACATCGGGATGCCCGTAGGTCATTCCGATGCACATCTTACAATAAGGGTGTACTATGAATAATCACTACTGTACTTCACATGGTATCAAATCATAAAGCATCAATACTGAAAATCACTAAATTTTTTCTCGTTTCATTTCATCAAAAGCAGTAATTTACAAATCTGTTAGTGTTTTACTGTCTGTACAATACTCCATA
>JANJEY010000235.1:80789527-80808538 GCA_024703695.1 Erythroxylum cataractarum
AAACAAACCAAACATACGGTGCAATCGAACTGAAATACAAATTCTGACATCCGATAACATACACTTATAGAAAAACTATCGTGTTGGAAACCTATAAGATAAAAAAACCAAATCTAAAATTGTTATAATTTTTTTCCTTTTTATTTCTTTTTTTATTTAAAATTCGGAGTCCAACATACGTTGCTCAATGGAGGTCAGCCTAGCTGTATCGAGTCCAATCGAATCTCAACCTCGCCCATATCCTAATAGTCTAAGTTCGAACCGACCTAACCCATTGTGATCCTTGAACTTTTTCGAACATGTAAAGTGATAATTAATTATAAAAAAAACCTCTTTATAAGAAAAGTATTGATTTTCTTTCTTAAAAGTTTGGTTTAAAACTTTTTACGGCGAATAATGGAGAAAAAGAAAAGATGCTAACGTGGCAAAAGTGGTGAATCACACGTCATCAAACTTCGTCAAGACGGACGGAGAATATAAACACCCAACCCTCTAACGACGTTACGACCATCGCCGTCTAAAACGACTTTTTCTCCATCGGTGTTTCCCTCTTTCGTTTTAACAACTTCCCAGTCTCCTCTCTCTCTCTCTCTCGTAGCCAGTTACCTGCTCTCTTTAGGGCCTATTACGTATTCAATACGTCGCCGTTTGTTTGTCTTTGACTAGGTACTTTGACGACTCCGGTCTCAACTCAATGCTTCGTACTCGGAGACTCCATAGACTGTTCTTTCTTCTACTCTATTTAGTTAATTGGATTTGAATTTTTTAAGGATTGTGTTTGGAAAAAATATAATAATATTCTTTAGTTTAATTTTCGAATATAGGAAGTCCGGGAGGTATAATAGGATCACTTGGGACTCGGGTAATTTGTAATTTTTATTTTTAATAAGTTGTTGGGTTTCTATATTTAGGGGTTTTTCAGCTCAGTCTGAGCAATTCCTTAAGAGTAGGAGATGGATTCGAAATTGGGTGTTTATTAATTTGCGTTGTTTTTTAATCTTGCTCACTGATTTTGATTCTCTTTCTGGGTGTTCTTATTGTTTTGAAGTGGTTTGGTGGGTGTTGATTGTGAGCTGTGGGAGTGAAAAGAGGAATTTGGAGAAAGTTTTCATCTCTTTTGGCTCGTTGGTTTTGATCGTTGCAATTAGCTGGTGTGAACGGTGGTGTTATTCATTGTTGACTCTTGGTAAGGGTTTTTTGACTTGGGGTGTTTTAGCCCTTGTATGGTTAGTTTGATTTTAGTAGAGGATATGGAATTTACATTGTCATCTCAAAATTGGATATCTTTTTGGATCTGGGTGTGCTTCGCTTTGTACGATTTGAATTTCTTGTGGATTTGGGTGTTTTTAGTTAGATTAACTTGAAACTGTTCTTTGGATGCTCTGAATATCCTTAGCTTTAGATGTTCTGTGTTCATGTTTATTTGTCTGTGGATATAGTTATTTTGGAAGGCCAGAGGTGTCTGATCTTAGTTCTTCAAACCGTTGCTTGATTTTTCGAGTTCTATTGAATGTAGGTAATCTAGTTACTTCATTGAGGAGCTGGTCATTATTGATTGCAAAAGAACCATTTTACCTAGGATATTTTCTTGTTAAGAGTGGTGGTTATGAATTCTAAGTGGTTTAACAACTTTGTAGTTTGGGGCATGTGAGCTACTACTGCGGGTTTCCAGCCTGAGCTCTGCAAGTTTCTGTATTTGATTATGGGGGGTGCCTGTTGTGTTGCTGCTAGAGATAAAAATATAGTCGGTGGATCTAGAAGTGAGATCCTGCATCGGGGTGTTCGGCATTCACCAACATGGAGCCTTAGGTGGGATAACCGAGGGCGGGTAGCTGGTGAAGAGACTTCAATAAGTTGGTTTCCAGATGCAATAAACAGAAATCATGGACCAGATTTTAAGTCTGAATCCATATATGCATCAGATGACAGCGGCTCACTGGGAAGTTTTCAAAGACGAGAATGGCGCAAGTCCCCAAAATCTGATGTAACTGGAGAGCATAAGAGGACTTCGGCTTCAGGTGAGCTACTGTATACACAGCTTTTGTTATTTTGCTTCCCAGTAATTAATGAATTTTCTGGTCTTGATTCTTAGAAGAAAGTGAGCTGACTGATATGTACTACAACATTTGACAATATTTTACACCTATGTGGCAGATCAGTCCATCTCAAGAAATATTTCAATTGATTCAAATTTGGAACAGGTAGAGCTTGTGCAAGAGAATCTCTTTATTATCCAAGTTCTCTGAGTGACACTTCCCTCCTCTTTGAGAGGATATAATTTTACATAGAACTCTTTATGTATAGGTGAAGGAGACAACAGCTTCCCCGGCAGTTACAAACCCATCTCCTGCAAAGGAATCAGTTTCATTTCGATCTGCTTCATCCTTGCCCACATCTCCATCATCCTCCCAAAATCATTTGCATCCTACTGGCTCAACAACTCCTAGGTGGCCCCGTCATTCTCCTGGGCATCAGTTAATTGGGCAAGCATCTGATATGCAGATCCCACGATTGAAAACATCAAACAGCTTCTCTGTTGCTGATGGGAAGCCCACAACTACCTCGTGGAGCAATGACTCAACTTGGGGATCTTATGGCAGGTCTTCAGATAGTTGGTCTATGAATGCCTTTACTGAACTCATGGCTACATCCCATAGAGAAAGATGGTCTTTTGATAACGAGTCTTTGGGGTTTAATCATGAAGAATGTACATCCAGCTGTCGATCATCAGCTTCTCCCACTGTAGATCTCCAGGCATGTGGGGTTTGTTTAAGGCTTTTAACTGAGACATCTTTGTGGAGCAGCCAGAAGCTTGTCACTTGTGAGTTATCTGTTGTTTCAGTGCTAACTTGTGGGCATGTTTACCACGCCGAGTGCTTGGAAACTTTTACACCTGAACTGGACAAATATGATCCTGCTTGCCCAGTTTGTACTTTGGGTGAGAAGCAACTTGTTAAGCTGTCACAAAAGGCACTGAAGGCAGAAATGGACCGGAAGTTGAAGAACAAGAGATCGAGCAAAAGGGTTTTGGATGGCAATCTTGGCAATAATTCTATTACATTTGATTGGCTAAAGGCCGGTGGACAAGAAGGGAAGGATCCCAAGATGACGTCCAGTTCCACTATGGAAGGCACCTTAGCAAAGCCATTTTTGAGGCGGTATTTTTCATTTCGATCAAAAAGCAGCAGATCCTCAGCAGATAACATGCCTAAAAAGAAAGGATTTTTCTGGACCAGATCTATGAAGGCATGAGGCTCTTTATATATATATATATATATATATAAACAGGTGAGTGCTCATGCATATATCTTTTGTTAGTGACACTGGGAAATTGTCTCCTGCATCTCCCTAAACATTATAACCAGACCCTAAAAGTATACTAATCTGAACCAAACTATTAACCGAAAAAATTTCTGAACCAAGTTACATTTAGTGTTCACATTTTGGGTACTGAAGAAAGCTTCATAACTTCATTGCTTACAGATACAGGCGGAGAACCTCTATGCTCTGTAAAGAAGATTGTGGGGCTTAGCTGCATACACTTTACTGGCAGAGAATTAGCCTGTGGGTTACATTGTAAGGACGTGAAAATTTTATAGAAGAAAAAGTTCTATATGATTAAGAAAGATTTGGCAAAACTGAAGATGCATCTCAAGGTTTGATTTCATTTGATTTTGTACAGGTTAATTTGTTTCTTGCCAAGACACGATTCATGATTGGATCAAATAATGTATGGCACAGTGCATCACACTTGAAAGAGTGAGGTTATATTATGCCCTCTTCCTTCTCTTTATGTGATTTGCTGACTTGAGTACTGGTTTTCTTTTGGTTTGCTAGTTGCAAGAACAACAGTTGTTTGACAATAACCTTGTAAGATGTAATACATAACTGTAGTTTTGTATGAAAAGTAGCCTGTCGTCTTCGGTAAGAGGTGTATGAATTATTAACAAAATGCTTGTGATTTAGCTTCTCATTTATTTCTAAATGCCACTCGCTTGTTCACTAGTCTCCTAAAAGAAGTTCGAGCCTAGTGAGAGAGCTTTGTATAGGTTAATTATAGTGAATTTCTTCATAGTTTTTTATAATATGTTGAAAAACGAATTGAATATTAAATTGATAAAACAAGACCCCTTATAAAATTGGATAAAAATTGAATAACAATAAAAATTTTGAAATATAACCAAAAAGAAATTTTTTAGAAAATTAAAATTTGATAAAAAAGAAACTGTTATTTATTTATTTTTATTTTTAAAAATTTATTAATTTACGACTGATTATAACAATATTTATTAAAGTAATTTAAATTGGAAAGTTAAAAATTAAATAAAAGAATTAACCGATGCAAAATTTTTTGATTGAATGATTTGAGTATTTGTCATCGTTGTTTTTGTATTTTGTTAATTATATTGAAATTTTATCTTTTTTATTAGTATTTAATTACTATGTAATTTTTTCATGCTAATTCTTCATATATTTATAATTTTAAAACAACATTATATTAAAATTTGAGAATTTTAATTCAATATCAATTTGTATAAAAATTACAAAATATATATGATAAATCTTGTATAATAATTAAATAATATGAAAGGAAGTAATTAATAAATTTTAAAATGTAAGAATCGGTAAAAAAAGTCAAATTAGATCAAATCATTATGATCTTTTTTTAATATTAATAGTTCTTTAACATATTAAAAAATAACTAAAAATAATTTAGGATGCTAATTTATTGAGTCCAATTAAGTTAATTTTAGTATTCCACTTATTAATTTATAATTAGCGTTTGGTCTTTTAATTAGTCTATTTAATACAACGTTATTTTATAAAATTTAAAATTTTAAATAAACATTAAATAATTCAAATTGTTTGAATTATTTTCTAATTTAAAATTTAATTAAATGAACAATTTTTTTTAATCCACCAGTTATTTTAGGAGGACTTAAGAAGATGTTTTTTTTTTTTTTTGTCGACGAGTTATCCTTAAAGGATTTCAATTATGAGAAGACATCTTTAAGTTATCCATATCTAAACTAACTTTCGTTTGTGTTCGAACCGAGTAGATCTTTTAAAGAAGATAAAACTTTAGTCTCAGATTTTAAACAATTACATATACAAGAGATATTCGAACAAGTCATCTCACTTAAAGGTAGGAGAAGGTCCCTTTAAACCAACGTCATCTAAACTAATCTCGGTTCGCATAGGTTGAGCCCGGTGCCGATCAGATCCTTTCAGGATCATTGTCACACCCAAAGTGTTATCTGTCAAAAGAGCTCCGCGCTTTCTCTTCCTTGAAGTGGTAAATACTCTTCTTGTCTCATTTAAAACCACGTGTAGAAACCTCATGCATGAACAACCGCTATTCGTTTCCTTTTAACTCTCAAACTGTATCCTATCTGTGAGCTAAGATATACCAATGACGGCTAATCTAAGAGATGAGTTCGGCAACCCAGTTCCGCTCACAGACGACCATGGCAACCCAGTTGAGTTAACCGACGAACATGGTGTTTGCGATCAAATTTGTATGTTGTTCGTCTTGATTTTTAGTTTTCTTCAGCAGTGGACTGTAAAATGATTACAAAGCAACCTGTAATATCATGTTGCAAATTATGTATATATATATACGTGTGTGAATAATGGGAATAATTTTGGTGCTAAACTTGTTCTGATGAATAGCATTATAAGTCAAGATATGTATGCATGCATTTGTTTTTCAGTAAACTATTGAATCTTTCCTTCAAAATTGAAATATAAATATATAAAAGAATTCCGCATTTTCCATAATTCGCCTATTTATCTTGTCTATTTAATATCCAAAATTACATGATTTTGATCGATCAGTATAAATTTAGAGACTATTCAATTATGTCTAATGGTGAAAACGATGTTATTTTAAGCATCGAATAGGTTGGACAGAGTAAAATTAAATATAGAAAAGATCTCCACTCAGCTTGAGTTTAAACTTTATCCAATGTTTAAAATGACATCATTATGATAATTGAATATGAATTTCACGACTGTCTAACCTTTATTTTGATTATTAGATAGGATTAGAAAAAAGTATAATTAGACAGAGGATCTCAGGTAATGTGTTTGTGTTTTTTCTTTTGGGTCTGAAATTCGGGTGTTCTTGAGCAGTAAAAAGGTCCAATTGGGTTGGGTTTAATGATTTCGTTTTCTAATAATTTTTAAAATAATATTTATTTTAAAATAAAATTTATTAAAATTTATTAAAAATATTATTTTTTCCAAATTAATTGTATTATTCTTATTTTATTAAAGGGTCGGAGCAAAATTGCTCATTGAGATTATGTATAAGTTTATAAATTTAAATCATCGAAATAACCTCTTTACAAACATACAAAAGAAAATTGCATTTATTACAACTCTTGTTAAACTCTCAAGTGCACTGGTTAACTTTTAATTTTTAACTTTTATTTTTATTAAAATATTTTTATTTAAACTTAAATTTATACGAATCGTTCAAATTTTACTATTGAATCTGTTCAATTGATGTTATAAATTAATAATGATAACGATTTAGCGAAAATCTAATAAAGTTTAAGGTTATAAATTGTTATTTTGTAGATGTTAAAATCATTAACTTAGACCTTTGACCAAATATCTGCAATTTTTCCTTCAAATTGATAAATCTATAAAATAATTTATAACAATGTTAATATTCACATAAATTAAAATTATAAATAATTTATAACAACGAATGTCACAAGGTAATAATGTTGTGACAGAAATTTGATTAAAACTTAATAAAATTATGCTTTAAGGGTACAAATTGTGTCTTTTTGTAATTATTATAGTGAAATATAATTAATTTATGTTTAACAATAATTCATGTACAAATTAGTACAAGGAAATATCGACAGACCTTAATTTATGTAAAAGGATAAAAGACAAATTATACCTTTTGTCTATATATATAAACATATAATACAAATTTTCTAAGATATGATTATCAATTTAATAAGGGATTTCATGTCAAGCCTCTTAAACAATATCTGTTTTAATAGCTAGTAATCAACAGTAATATGAATGTGGCTCTAAGATGATTATTAGATCAAAATTTGAAGACTCGGTCAGCTTCTGTGTGATGGAATCTCTGTGTGCACAAGTAAAATAAGATTGAAAAGTTTAATGTTCTTCAACTCATTTTATTATTTCTCAACTTGTTAATGCAGTTCACGGGGTTTTAAGTGTTTCAAAAAGTCCCAACTGGAACTTGGTATAGGCAATCGAGTTTTAAGGCTCTGTCATAACCTGGATTATAGTTTGATCATCATCTCTCTATATAATCTATCAAAAGCCTCGTACTCGAATTACTTGTCAAATATCTGAACCCAGTATGTTCGTACAAGGAGCAAAGTTATAAACTTGTAACGGAAACAAACAAGACAGTATCGGAAATGAACCCAGATCGACAAATGATGCGTTTGCAAGAACAATGATCAATCCAAATCGGTGTATTTAACTGTGGCTTTGTTGATGTAATGTTGTCTTAATGAAATCCATGTAGCCACTAGGTGAAAAGGGCATAATATTACCTGAAATCCACTGTTTAACTCTTGTCAGCCAGTCCGAAACCATTCCTGAAAAATCGCAGTGCTACATACGGGAATCAATCCTTTCCAAAATCGGCATTGTAGTGAGCACTTGATTCTAGTTTCTTGGCCTCGTTCAGTTTCCGAACAGCCTGGAAAAATCAGAAGCCATAAATTTTGATGAATCATAACAAGCATCAAAAACTTTTTTCAAGCTAAACCAACATACCTTCATAAAATCTTCATGGATGACATAATCCCGTTCTGCACGAATTGCAGACATCCCAGCCTCAGTGCAAACATTTCTCAGGTCAGCCCCATTAAAACCCTGAAGCAAACTAACTAGTTTAGTCTATAAGATAACAGTTATTAAAAAGATATTCTATTTGCAGACAGGTATACACATCTTACCTCTGCAAGTTTTACAACAGCCTCATAGTCAATTTCCCCGTGTTTTGCAATTCCAGCAGCATGGATTTTAAGGATTTCCATTCTTGACTGTTCATTCGGCAATGGAATCTCAATTTTCCTGTCGAGACGTCCTGGACGGAGAAGTGCAGGGTCCAGAACATCGGGTCTGTTTGTAGCCATAATCATCTTAACCTAGAAACCCAACTTGATGTCAGTTGCTGTTTAAGAGCCACTACTCACCACACAAACACTGTGAACGTGATAGATTACCTTTCCAAGCTGGTCAAATCCATCCAACTGATTAAGCAACTCCATTAGTGTTCTTTGAATTTCACGGTCAGCACTCGTTCCCTCACTGAATCGACGTCCACCAATGGCATCGATTTCATCCATAAATATGATGCAAGGCTTGTCAAAGAGAAATCGGTCCTCAGTAACAATAAAAAAGAAAACCAAGTCAAAAAATACTCTTGCAGGTTGAGTTCTTACTTGATGATCACGTGCATACCCAAACATTTCTCTTATCAATCTCGCACTCTCACCAATGTACTTATCAATTATGGCACTTGATACAACCTACATCCAGTATAAAGTGAGCAATTCTTGGATTTTAATATAAGGAACAAAATAACAAAACCAAAAATGGACAAAGGTGTAACTCCTCAAATTAATACAAGAGACTATTATCTGACTTTCAAGAAATTGGCATCAATGTTGCTTGCTATAGCCCTAGCTAGCAGCGTTTTTCCTGTCCCTGGAGGTCCATAGAGAAGAACACCCTGCAAGAATTATAGGTCAGCGTCTAAACAAAAGCTTTGACTTCCTAGGCTGCTGCCCAAGGTTGTATGATCACCTTAGGAGGCTTTATGCCCACTCGAAGAAAGAGCTCAGGATTCATCAAAGGCAATTCTATAGATTCTCTGAGTTCTCGAATCTGATCTGACAGCCCACCCACTGCAGAGTAGCTAACATTGCCAGGGTCTTCGTGAAGCATGTTGTATACAACTGGATCAACCTATAGGAGAAATTCCATTTATAGCAACATAAACATAGAGAAAGGGAAATGAAAAACAAAATGATATCTTATTCAGTAACTAAACCAAAAATTGGTCTTGTGAAATGGTGTTTAATGTCCCAACTTACTTCACGGGGAAGAGCCCGCATGATTGTGAGAGTAGTCATATCAAGAACCACTCGGGTGCCAGCAGTTAGTTTTTCTTTGTCCACTTTACTACGACAGCCAACCACATATCTAGGACCACTGCTAGCTTTAACTATCACTGAAGAACAAAATGACAACGGTTAGTCATATCAACATTAGGCATAGCTTTAAACAACCAACAGAAGACTACGAAGCCAAAGGCAACAGAGAATAGGAAAGCATACTTCTTGAAATAGCATATTATTAATTGGTACCAAAAGTACATTAAAGCAAATGCACAACCATTCACTATTTGTCAATAGTGTATAAGTCATTCTATCTAGACACATGCACCCCAACAGAGGGACCTTACAGCGTTCGTTGTCAAGAGGCCTAAGAACTTCGCCTATGATTTGCCCAACACTCTGAAGGGACTTTAAATCATCTTCAGTTTTGGCAAATTCTTTCTTCGAAGCAAGCAAACTTTCCCTCACTGCATTGAACAAACATTACAGTATGTTAGTTCTAGATATTATACACTGAAGAGATACCAGTAGGCAGTATCGCAGCTAAAACTCAAGCGTATGTGAAAATCTGATCACCAAACAGAATAACACCTCGATACTAACTCCCTTAATTCATAATTCATCCCACCAACACTATCCGACATACAAGGACAATTCGACGCAACTCCAAAATCCTCAATTCCTTATATGTTTTCCCATTTAGCAATAAATCAGAAATTTCAGAACCCCAGTGAATTACATAAACAATTCAGAGAAAGACAGTTTACAACTTAAAAAGAGCAGCTTCCTGCAGCTCAGCTTGACAAAGAACCCAAATTTAGTTTAAAAGTCCCTTTCAGACCTTTGATAAAATTGACCCAAATCAGCATATCAATTAAACCCAACAGTTCTCTTTTCCCAATCACTTACGACAGAGTTCACTGCAATCCTTCTCTAACTACCAGTAAATTTGAAGGAAGTTCACAGCTTGTAGATTTGGAGAATTAAAGGCAAAAGATCTGTATACAAAATCGGAAATTTAAAGAAACGAAAAAGAAACATAGGGTTTTGGTTTCGTGGGGTGTGACCTGCACGAACTCTTGACTCGAGCTCCTTGTGCTGTAGGAGCTTTTTCCGGTAGTCAGCGACCGCCGACGTCCGTCTCGAGACCTCCTCCCCCTCCGACGACATTGTTGTCCCTTCGATTTCCTTGGAAGATTTCTTTTTATAAAGTAAATAAAAAATGTTACGAAAAAAAAATCTCAAGAAAAGTATAATTTTTATTTATCTATTAACTTATAAATAATTTTCTTTTGAGTAAAGATTTTATAATGGGCCTTTGGTCAAACAAAAAATGGGCCTACAGACTATTATGTTTTTTTTCATTTTTTCTTTATTTTAGAACTCAAATTTTATTATATGACAGTGTTTTTTAAATTTTAATTAAGTGATTAATTTTGAAAATTTTATATAACTTAAGCCAAAATATTATTTTTATTAATTTTTTATTGGTATGGCATAGCCATTAAGTATTATGTAGATATTAGTTAATTAGTCACATCAATAAATAATTATAAAATAATATTTTAATATGACATATATCTACTTAAATAATAAGCATCAGATATTCTCTTTCAGTTAATCAGTTGACCAGATTAAACAGAACAGGATTGAAACACCCTAATTGGAAAAGAGTGCATGGACGAACTCTCTTAAATAAGGATGATTTTATACCAATTAAAAGCATAATTTAAGACAATATATTGTTAAAAATTAATTTTTTTTAACTTTTGGTATATCTATTAAATGCTAAATATGTAATATAAATATGTATTTATAAATTTTTTACTTTATTGTGTTTATAACACGAATTCTTGATTTTTTATTAAAAATATAACATTTCAAAATTTATGTTATAAGGTTAAGAGTAGTTAAATTTTAATATATTTAGTACGAACGATATTCAAAATCTAATTTATAATTATATAAAAATGAGAAATTATTTTATAAATTTAATAATTTTTTAAAATTAAAAAAAAAGTCATCATACTTAATGCATAAAACTCCTCGCTTTTTGGGAGTCTAAGAAGGGTCATGATGTTCGTAGTCTTCCTTCTGTATTTTTACAAAAAAACTGTTTTTGTGACTTGAACATGTGACTTTATGATCACAAAAGAGTAACTTTACTTAATATTTCAAGGCTCAACCGTTTAAGAATTATTTAAAATAGTATTTAACATTTGATAAATACTAATATTATAGGCCAAAATTGAATTTTGGACCTCAAAGTTTACAACTTAATACAATAAAGATGTTAACGTTTGAAACTTTCAAATTAAACCCTAATATTTTCTTTGTCAAATGTTACTCAGTGCTGAAATGACATTATTTTTAATTTTTAATTGAAAGTAAATCTCACTATTATGTAAAAAAATGAGATTCATAGTCTAAAATGTATAAAAATGGGTTTCAACAGAAAGCAAAAATTATATCTTTTCTCTTGTTAATTAAAAGAAACTAATTATTTGATAGTAGACTCTACTTTCTATCTTCAAAAATAAAAATATAATAAAAGGTTGTTAATCTATCAAATATTTTGCCTAATTGGAATTTATTTTAAATTTTTTAAAAATGTTATAATTCAATTTGAATACTTTAAAACTTATAATTCAATATATGTTTTGTTATAAACTTTTAAGTTTAAAATACACTTTTAACTTAATATTATATTATATAAACACTAGAAGATATTGTAACTTGAGATAATTACTCCTAAAGTACTAAACTTTTTGGATTTTTTTTTAATTCAGTGTCCAAGCTTCTACATTTTTAAAGAAGTGATAAATATTTTAAAATTTTAACAATTCAATTTAAAATATTAACTTTTGTTGATGTAGCAAAAGCTAACATTTTGTACTGAATTGTTAAAGTTTTTAAAAATCAATCACTCAATTAAAAAATTTATGAACTTAGGTACTAAATTGAAAAAATCTTTAAAAAATAGATAATTTTGAATATGTTATTCCTAATTATAATTTTGATTGAAGGTGTCACCAATGCATAGGACACTAGTTTCGCTAGTTTCTTGCAACTCGCCTGATGAGCATGAAGCTTATAGCATTTGCCTTAAAAGATGATAACCCTTTAGCAACTTGATATATATAGATTAGATTGAGACAAAGAAACAGAGGTTGGAATTGTCTCTGACAAGTTCAATTCTGTCAAAACAAATTCTGACCGTCTCTCTGTTAGCAGTTCCTAAAATAGGTATCAGAAACCAACCAACAAAGATCTTTCTCCATAAACATTGCCTCTTTATTGGGAAGAGTTAAGAAGTTCCATTTTTAATGCCAACTAGATCAATCTCATTATAGAAATGAAAGAAACAAAGCCTATTTGATTCTCATCATCTCTTTGCAAGTTGTGATTTATTAGCAACATCCTCTCACCACCCCAGGAGGGATGGAGATAGAAAACAAGGGAACAATATTAAGAACCAGTCATTTTCTATCTTCGTCTGTGGTGTCATCAAGATCATCTCCATCGATGGCTTTCCTCCTGGTTCTAATCTGCATTTTCCTTTCAGGGTCAGCCATTGATGCTGCACCTTTTGTGCCTGCTGATGAGATTCTCATCAGTTGTGGAGCCAAGAGCATGTCTGCTCTTCCTGATGGTAGAGTCTTCAAGACTGATCAAGAAGCTGAAAGTCATCTGAAAACCAGCCAAAACATTCTGGTTTCAGTCCCATCTGCAGATGTCCCCTCACCATTTTATCTGTCAGCAAGAGTTTTTGTTGAAGAATCCACCTATTCTTTTACACTGAAATCTGCAGGATGGCATTGGGTGCGACTCCATTTCTTCCCACTTGACAACAATCAGTTTGACCTTAAGAACTCAACGTTCTCTGTCAAAACTGATAAATATGTGTTTCTCCATAACTACAATGTCAATAACAACACAAAAGCTTCATTTAAGGAGTATCTGATCAATGCAGAAGAACCCCAGTTCTCTATCGACTTCATACCAATGAAGAATTCTGCTGCTTTCATAAATGCCATAGAGATTATTTCAGCCCCAGACATTTTAATCTCTGATGCAGCCACCAATCTTTTCCCTGTGAACAACCATCCTGGCCTGAGCAAGAAAGGATTTCAAGTTTCTTACAGGTTGAATATGGGAGGCCCTTTGATCACCTCTGAAAATGACACCCTCTGGAGGACTTGGTTACCTGATAGGCCATACCTGAAGGACGAGGCTTTGGCCAAAAGTGTATCTATCCCTTCGAACTCCATTAAATATCCTACCGGAACCTCACCTCTTATTGCACCTCCAACAGTTTATGCATCTGCAGAACAGATGTCAGATTCAGATACTATACAACAAAATTTCAATGTGACATGGAACTTTCAGGTTGATCCTGCCTTTAGCTACATGGTCAGGCTACACTTCTGTGACATTGTGAGCAAATCCCTCAATGATCTGTACTTCAATGTGTACATTAACAATAAAACAGCAATTTCAGGGCTGGATTTGTCGTCCATCACCAACAATCTGGCATCTCCATATTTCAAGGACGTTGTGATAGATTCTACATTGATGACTAATGGACTTTCCCTTCAGATTGGTCCCATGAATGACGTTACTGGTACAAGAAACGCTATTCTAAATGGTTTGGAGGTCTTCAAGATGAGCAATTCAGTTAATAGTTTGGATGGTGAGTTCGGGGTTGACGGAAAATCGGCTCGCGGCCACCGTGGAGCAGTTGCTGCCGTTGGATTTGCTATGATGTTTGGTGCTTTTGTTGGTCTTGGAGCTATGGTGATCAAGTGGCATAAGAGACCCAAAGATTGGCAGAAGAGGAACAGCTTCTCTTCTTGGTTGCTTCCCATCCATGCTAGTGACACTAGCTTCATGACAAGCAAAGCGGGATCTAACAAGTCCAACTTCTACTCATCAACTCTTGGCCTGGGAAGATACTTCTCTTTGTCAGAGTTGCAGGAAGCTACCAAGAACTTTGATTCAAGCAATATAATAGGTATAGGAGGGTTTGGTAATGTCTATCTTGGTGTCATTGATGAGGGTACTAAAGTTGCAGTCAAGAGAGGAAATCCGCAATCTGAACAAGGAATCACAGAGTTCCAGACAGAGATTCAGATGCTGTCCAAGCTCAGGCACAGGCACTTGGTGTCACTGATCGGATATTGTGATGAAGATAATGAAATGATTCTCGTTTATGAGTACATGTCCAATGGTCCTTTCAGAGACCACCTGTATGGAAAGAACTTGCCACCATTATCTTGGAAGCAGAGATTGGAAATCTGTATTGGATCAGCTCGTGGACTTCATTACCTGCATACTGGTACTGCACAAGGTATCATCCACCGAGATGTTAAAAGCACAAACATTTTGCTTGATGATGCATTCGTCGCTAAGGTTTCAGATTTCGGGCTATCCAAAGATGCACCTATGGGACAAGGTCATGTCAGTACTGCTGTGAAAGGAAGCTTTGGGTACTTGGATCCTGAGTACTTCAGGAGACAGCAACTAACCGATAAATCTGATGTTTACTCATTTGGAGTGTTGCTTTTTGAAGCATTGTGTGCTAGGCCTGTCATTAACCCACAACTCCCCAGGGAACAAGTTAACTTGGCAGATTGGGCTATGCAATGGAAGAGGAAGGGCTTGCTTGAGAAGATCATTGACCCTCATCTTGTTGGTACAATCAATCCTGAATCAATGAAGAAATTTGCTGAGGCTGCCGAAAAGTGCTTGTCTGACTATGGTGTTGATAGGCCTTCCATGGGAGATGTTCTCTGGAACTTGGAATATGCTTTGCAGCTTCAAGAGGCCTTCACACAGGGAAAAACTGAGGAAGAAAACCAATCACCCGCAGACAATTCAGCTGCCTCTCCTGCTGTTCTACCTGCTACTGCGACTGCTACCCCGAATCCTGACGATCGTCCTGTTTCTGTCCCTGCAGAGAACAAAGGTCCAGCTCAAGTCCAAACCATAGATGAACATTCAGGAACTGCAATGTTCGCTCAGTTTTCTAGTCTCAGTGGCAGATAATAATCTGTGAACTGTGTAAACTAAAGCAACACTTGCAGATTTCATATTCAGGGGAGACATTGATTCTGATGCCTTCTGCTGTTGCTTTATCTATGGTATATGTAGCGAATGTTCTTATCAGACCCTTTTCATGTTACCTATCTTTCCTCTCTGTTCATATTCTTTCATATATGTATAGAACTTGATGTTATGGTTTTTAGAGTTTTATCAACTATATGGTGTGATTAATGTCAAATTAACTGGTGTTGATTAGATGTATAACTTCAGTTGTTTTGTTTCTATATACCCCAATTCCTAGATGAAGTATTGTAATTATGATCACAGAAGAATTTGCAAGTTATAACTGAAACTATTAAAAGCAACATTGCACCAGGCCAGGCCTGCAAGATTCACCAGACAAAAATTCTGAAGTTTAGAACTCAAGAAGAAAATTTTCAGAAGTTTGCTTCTGATCCGTTTAACAGAAAGAAAAGGAATGAAAAGACGTAGGCATTCTCTGTAATTTAAACGAAATAGTATGAACATCGTACTTGTAACAATCAAATGTTGCTCATATAATAATTCAACTCAACTTTTAAACTAAAACATAATTAATTAAATTTAAGTCAAATTAATAATTTATTATAATTATTCAAGTTTAAGTCGAGTTTATAATTATTCAAATTTAATAATTTATTAAATTTAAGTCGAGTTTAATTTATTCAAGTTAATTCTAAGAACTAAGTTGGGATACTAAAAATGATATTCCGATGATTCTTAACAAAAACATGTAATTCAAGGAAAAAAAAAGTTCATTCTACTTAATTTGGTGATAATCAGTACCCATTAATACTGTAAATGATTAAAATAATATAAAAATAAAAAAAATCTCATTTGATAGTAATAGTTATTAAAAACTACTAATTACTCTAATTTAATTGATTCTTTTAAAAAAATTAATATTTATAACTTAAAAAGATAATATTATTTTATATTCGATAAGAGATAGAATTGTCATCTAATATTTACTAAAAATTCTAAATTAATCCCTATTATTATTTATATTATCACATTACATATTAACATTTTCAAAATAATATTTGTAGGTTCTTAAATCTGATTTATCTGTCTTAAAATTTTGAAAATTTCTAATACATGAATCATCAATTTAACTTAGTAGATGTAACAATTAGGTAATTTAAATTTACCAAATGTCATGTCATCTTTAAAATATTTTTTTAAATTATAAATTTTCCATTAACTTTTTAAAAAATTGAAATAAGGTTTTATTGTTAACTCTCTTACCCTTTTTTAATACTATTTTATTAACCTTAAAGCATAAAATAGTTAATAAAAATTTAATTAAACCTTTTATAAAAGATTGAGATGCAAAATCATATTTTTAATCTTTATATTTTTACTTTTTTCTCTCTCACTAAATATAGCTTGAGTCCAAGCCTGAGCCCGACTTATCCTGCCTCAATATTTTTCGACTCAAACTTGAGGACAAGTTTGATATGTGCAATCAAAGACTCAAATTTTTTTAAAAAAAAAATCAAACTGAAGTTTCATTAACTTAAATATGACTTATTAATTTTAAGCGAGTTGGGACAGATCGAGATGAGCTCAACCCAAATGTCATCCCTAATCTTCCCTTTATTTTCTTGATTGGAATGAAAAATATCATCCAAAATTTGGTAAGTAGGTCTTTCTCTTCAATCACTTACTACCATCCTTTCACTTTCCATCAAGTTTTGTGGATTGACACTAACCAAGAAATTGATTTCCATGTTATCCACAGAATAACCTGACATGACATAAACTAATATAAAGGAGAAGAACTAAGCAAAGCTGCAAAATAAGACACCCCCAAAAAAGGGTAAGCATATGGTAGGCCACTAAGCCTATGAATGAACCAGAGAAAGTGTAGATAAGCATGTGGATGTCTATTGCTATACATACCCAAAAATGCTTTAGAGGCTCTCCTTTTCTCTGAAACTCCTCTCTCTCTAATCTCTCTATATATATATCCATATATATGTATATATGAATAAAGATAATCCTTTATATAAACTGTCTTCTCATTAATTATATCTATATCCATTGACGTGTGAGCTCTTAATTCTTATCCTCAATATTCTCATTCCCTCATCACCATCTTTACGCCTCCTCACCGTTTCAGATATATACAAACTACTCACCAGAACTCCATTTTTTTCTTCATTGAAGCTCTCTCTCTTCTGATTCCTGTTCGTGTTAATTTCCAGTTCCAACCAAGCATGGAGGAGGGTCAAGTGGACAAGACGATGACTTTCGATATGAACTCTCTACGAACTAATCTTCCACAAAAGTAAGGATATGCATGGTTGGTTTCATCATATGGTAAAAACTCTTTAAACTTTGTTTCTCTGTATTAAAGTTGAAAAGGGTTTTTGTGTTCTTAGCAGGAGAGGCTTGTCAAGGTATTATTCGGGGAAGTCGAGGTCTTTTACGTGCATGGCGGATGTTCATTGTCTGGAAGATTTGAAGAAACCAGAACGTCCTGATGCTAAGAAGAGGAAGAAATGTAACAGGAATGAACTACGTGTTCCTTCATATCCTTGTCGAAGAGTGTCTAGTTCTAACCAATGTTCCACAACATGTGTTGGTGTCTGAAGAACAACATAAACTGAGTTTATGCTTTGTTTTGTTCCTTTTCACGAGTTCCCGTTGCACAGATGTAATACCCCTTATGGGATTCTACAGATTTTGCATTTACTTTTTTTTTACAAGGAATTAAAACCCAAAAAAAACTATCGACTCGACCAAATCACCCTAAATCCCTAATAACGCAGAGTTATACGGTAACAAGCTCCATTCATATCGCGGTGTAGTACATCTGACAATTATCAGAGGCTCTTGAAAAATATGCAGTCCTGATTTTAATAAAGAGGTTAGAGTACTCAATCTATTGGCATACTAATTTCTTTTTCGATATATATATGCTGAAATTGCTTACATTTGTTACATTTTTTAGTACAGAATCACTTGCGTTTGTTTTAATAAAAGGTCGAGATTGTTTAAGCAAGTTTTAAAATATTTTAATTTTTAAAAAATTTGAAAAAAGATATTTATAGTTTTAATTTTTACAAAACAAGCAAAATATGAAAAATGAACTAATTAATCACGATATAAACTAACACGATAAATGTAGCACCTCAACTTCGCATGACACATTCCCGACATTTATAATGATATCTGAGTACGTACTCCACAAGAGTGGCATGCTAAGACAATCATTCGGTCAAAAATTCAATATAAAACTTTGATTTGCTTAAAACAATGTACTCTAAGTAGAAATCGTTAATCAAAACGGACCTACTTTATTTTAAAATATTTTTCATTCATAGATAAAATTATAACAAACATTAGTATTCAACAACTATTTGGACTCATTTCAGATATAGAACAAATTACTTACATACATAATGTCTTTACAATTCAATACAACACTTACAACTACACTTTCAATACAATATAAAGAAATACATATGTAGGTATATACTGATCCCGACCCGAAACTCTTACTCGAAGCCTTTCTAGAGACTTTTATAAAATCTGAAAAGTTACGTTGCAATTTTGATGAGTTTTGTGAACTCAGTTGAGTGAACCATCATTGATGATTTCACCGGATCACATACAAATATCACATATTTCACATATATTCATTCAGATCATATTTACATTCCTTATATATGATCACACAGTTCATGTAGCCAAGTATACCAAACAGTTCGTATCAATTTATCACTCATTTCAGCTTTGCAAATCATTCAATGGATTTCGATCTTATAATGTTATATGCATGAGACTC
>JANJEY010000235.1:80824079-80838676 GCA_024703695.1 Erythroxylum cataractarum
GGTCCAACGGTGCCTCTATAACAGTAAGGTACAGTCCATTACTAATTGCTCAATTAAACAGTACAGTAATGCATATGTCTCAGTGAAATGATGTACGATGCATGTTCACGATTTTCTGGTGCTAATACCCAATCTTGACATCCTATGCCCAATTCTAACTCTTCATTCAATTTATCGACCATAAATGATCCATTCCTAAAATTCAGTCAATTTTCCTCAATTCGGATTGCCTATAGCAATTTCCTATTTATCGGGTCGAAACCTCTATTGCAGTTTCTAATTAAAACTCCAATTGTCTCAATTTGACATTTAGGTCACACTATGAACCATAATTGATCTTAATCTCAATAAACCAATACCAATTAAATTAGATTCTAACTCTCATAATTATCATCAACAGTAGACCTCTTTCCCTAGTTCATAACAAATCTGGAATCGCCTCAATCGGAGGTCTACACCAAAAGTTGTGCCCAATAATCAAATTTTAATTCAATGAAACAGTCCCTCTCGCCGCGGCATCGCGTCTCTTGCCGAGACCCAAAACAGTTCGCTCGTCGCGGCGTGAGCATTGCTCGCTGCGGCGAACGGCGTCATAGTTAAATGACGCTCGCTGCGGCGTCCACGCACGCTCGCCGCGGCGAACGAATATAAATTCGTTGCCGTCTGGCGCGCGCGCAGGTCGCGGCGTGCGGCGAAATCCGTCGTCTTCTCCGATCAGTCTTCCCTCTTAAAACCACCATTAATACAGTTCAACCACTCAAATCTACCCTAATAAATGCCATAAAAGCAGTAGGAACCATAAATATCAACATTAAACCATAAAAACTTACCAAATCACAGATCGATCCACAAATCCACCGTAACCCTAAATTCCTCCAAATCCACGATTACTCCACTCTCAAGCCTCTAAACCCTTTATCAATCACCATCAACATGTTAGTCTTACACAATGAGAGGGAAACCATAAAGAAAGATCAAGAAATCCTCACCAATGGGAGGAAATCAAAGGACGCCGTCGAGAGGGAGAAGAGAACTCGCAAAATGCCTTTAACTTTTCCCCCAAATTTCTAACCCTTGTATTTATAGACTTAAGTCTCCGAATCAGTCCAAATTTCAGTCTCAAATTTTCAATGGCTCAACTCATTTATTTCTTATCAGTAAAATTCTAATTTTTCCATTGCCCTTGAACCACTCTTTCAGTACTATACAGTCAATTGGTCAGTCAGTCCAAAATTTCCGGTCCGGACATTTTCTTCCAAATTCCCAGAAAATTTCCTATAAGCCTCTATAAATTACCAATTACACTTAAACTATTCTAAATCAATCATTTGAACCCAATTACTTTTAATTCCTCATTTAAATCCCAATCCAGTCAGTCCTCAGTTCACTATCCAGTCAATTCAGTCAGTCTCAATTTACAATTATATACCGAAAATCATAAATGCATGTACCAATGAATAAATGAATATGCATATGCAGTAGACCAGTTCCTCTATGATTAGAGGCCAGTAGCATGCTCAGTCAGTGTATGCAGTGAAACCTATCAGTATGACTCATAATTACTAAAATACCCTTAATGACAGTAACGGGATGTTACAAGTATTGCCAAAAGTTCTTGAGTTTGAACATTCCTAGACTTGGTTTAATCCACAAATGAGAAACTTAAGTTGGATTATGAACCAATCTTGTAACCTTTGCCGCTAACCGATCGCTCAAAAACCCACGAGCTCTATACACAAATGGAGCAGGGATTCTTCTTTTCTAGTTTCAAACTAAATCATTGCGAGCCTTCCATAAAGACCACACCACCATCAAACCAAGACATACCATATCAACATCTCTAATCTACAAAACTTGCACAATCCAAGATATAAAAAAAATTCCTAGAGAATTGCAAAAAATTCTTAAGGCCAACAATCTTTTGCTACCTCACAATCAACAAGTCAGTGAAAGGTAGTCTCCTCATACAAGTGACAAAAAGGACAGCTGCTAAGAACAGGAACATGTCGTTGTTGGAGAAGCACTCGAACTGGAAGAGCATTACTGATTGCCCTCCATAATAAATTCTGAACCTTTGACCATGTTGCCCTATATTGAAGTTGTTTCGGTGGCAAAGTAGTTAACATTCTATAGGCACTCTTTACATTGTACTTACCTTTAGAGTCATTAGCTTAAAACCATGAATCCTAAAAAACCCGAGCTGATAAAGGAATAGCCCGAATTGTTGCGCTCTCCTCCACTAAAAAAATTGCATTAATCTTGGTCGCATTCCAACGACCCTGCGAAATCAGGTTTGAAACCAAAAGAACCTATGTTTTAGTTAGTCGAATAGAAGATATTCTTCTGTCAGGCAAACTAGGAACCTATGGATCCGACCACACCAACACTGAACATCCAGTGCCAATTCTAATGGTTGCTCCATTCTGAATCAGTTGTTGACACTCCCAAAGGCTCCGTCAGAGATAACTCGAGCTGTTTCCCAAGTGAGCTTAAAAAAAAGGTTTTGGGGAAATATTTTGCCTTTAAAAGTCAGGCACCTAGCGTATTTGGCTCAATGAAAAGATTCCAGGCCTGTTTTCCTATCATTGCCAAGTTATACTCGTGGAGTTTTTTGAAACCTAACCCTCCACATGTTCGCAACCTAGCCATTCTTTGTTAAGAGATCCAATGGATTCCACGGTCATGACTCTGACCCTGCCAAGAGACCCAATGGGTTCCACGGTCATGACTCTGACCCTTACCCTACGAAAAGAAGCCATAACCTGTTAGAGCTCATTACAAAGTGTTTTGGGAATTAAAAATAAACTCATCACATATCTTGGTAGAGATTGCAACACCGATTTCAACAAAACTGATTTTTTGGCGCGAGAAAGAAATCTTTTTTTTAAGAATTAAGTTTCTGCCACATACGATCTTTAAGGAATTGAAAATTTTGTCTCTTGTTTATACCAATTCGCATCGGCAAACCCAAATAGGTTCCTAAATCATCACTTTCAGATACACCAATAAGAGAGCACACACGTTGCCAATTAAGAGAATAGACATTCTTAGAAAAACAAACAGACGACTTAGAGAAGTTAACCAACTGACTTGACGCCACAGCATTCAAGTCCACCAAATTCTTTACCGCTATTGCCTCGATAGCCTTAAAAATCAACAAGCTATCATCTGCAAAAAATAAATGCGAAACACTAGGAGCACCCAGCATATCAAACACCCATGCAACACATTTCTTGAAATAGCATATGAAATTAGCCTTGACAAACCTTTGGCACATAGGATGCAAATATACAGGGAAAGGGGATCCCCTTGTCTTATCCCACATGAAGGTTAAATAGGGTCCAACAATTTCCCTTTATGCACAATCGAGAACTGAACTGTAGTTAAGCATTCCATAACCAGTTTAATCCAAGCCTGTGAAAAACGAAATTTAGCAAGAATCGTTAAGAGATAACTCCACTCCATGCGGTTATACGCCTTGGTAATATCCATTTTTAATGCAGCATACTTATCATTACCTCGCCTCTTATTCTAGAAACAATGCATTAGCTCAAAAGCAATGATGTTATTATCTTGAATTTGTCTACCAAAAACAAAAGCACTCTGAGATGGTGAGATAATGTTAGGTAGGATAAGCTTCAAACGATTAGCAATAACCTTACTAACAATCTTATACAAAATGTTGCAAAGCGCTATCAGGCAGAGATCTGCCATTGTCTTAGGACTTGACTTTTTAGGGATAAGTACAAGTACCGTTTCATTCAATCTTGGTGGAATCATCCCCCTATTCAAAGTATCAATACTTGCCTCAGTAATTGCTGGACCTACTATCTCCCAATGGGTCTGATAAAAACCTGGATTGAATCCATCACAACTAGGGGATTTATCAGCTTGCATACTAAAGACTGCTGCCTTTACCTCATCCAAAGTATATGAAGCATTCAACAAATCATTCATTTGAGAAGTAACACAAGCAGGTATTAAATTAACCACATTATCAAGATCACCAGGACTAGCAATAAACATCTCAGTAAAATAAGAGAAGATGAGATATTCCAAACTTGCCTCATTATCAATCCACAAACTTGAAGCATCCTTGAGACAACTAAAAGAATTTTTCTTTTAGTAATGTGTTGCCATGGCATGGAAAAATTGTGTGTTGGAATCACCATCCTTAAGCCTAAAAACTTTCGATTGTTGTTTCCACTGAATCTCTCTTTCATGCAAAATCTAGAAGAACTTTCGATTTGCTTCATGAAATCGTTCCTTATCTGACAGTACATGTGAACCTCTTAGTTGTTAAATAATCCGAAGGTTGACTTCCAATTTACGCTTCTTAAAGTCTCTCAAATCCAAACCCTATCTATATATTGCTTGCCCACAAAGAGATAAGTGATCCTGTATCTTATCCCCAGTCGAAGAGTCCTAGCTATCCTATATTACCACTCGACAATTTGGCTCCTTAGACTAACTATTTTCATATAAAAAATGACTAGCTCGATTACGAGGGATAAAGGTACGTAACTCAAGCATAATCGGAAGATGATTTGAAGTCGAAGTATCCAAAGAGACAGCTTGCATATAGGGAAATAAAGAGCTCCAAGAATCAGAAACCAAAACTCTATCTAATTTTTCTTCAATCCAATTATCATAATTACGACAATGATCCCAAGTGAACTAGTAAGTAGTAACCACCCATAGGAAAATCAAAAAGTCCAGCATCACTAATAGCATTCCGAAAACCCTCCATTAGATAATTAGGTTGTCTTCTACCACCTCATTTCTCATGTTGTGCTAATATGTCGTTAAAATCGTCGATACAAACCCAAGGCAAGCTATTACAATTCGCTAAATTACGAAGAAGAGTCCATGACTCTCTGTGACAATTCCGATCAGGATTCCCATAAAAACCTATGATTCACCAATTACCGACATCTTCAACCAGTACTTCCACATCAATACACTACATAAATAAATTCAACATAGAAACAGAAGAAACAACACGGCAAATTAAAGCAAGGCCACCACTATGGCCAATACAATCTATAGCTACAAAATCATCATATCCCAAATGTGTCTTTATTTCTGAAATTTTAATTGACAATGACAAAGTTTCAATTAAGAAAATAAACATTGGTCTTTTTTTTGGATAATAAACTGAAGATTTTGAATTAAGTGTGGATTACCCAGTCCACAAAAATTTAAGCTCAAACAACTCATTGATATCAGTGAGTCTGTGTACCAGACATCACCGTCGTTGTCTTTGGATCAGTGGAAATGCTTTCAGAATTAGCAAAATCCTGAGCCTTCTTCGAATGATCCAAGCCCATTCTCTTTCTTTTCGGGTCAACCATATTAATAATTTCAACATCAGCACCTTGACTTCCTGAAGGCGTATCAATTTGTTGTCGTAAAACATTCACAGAATCCACACTTACCAAATCAATAGAGATAGCCAAATTTTGTGCAGAATTGGGTGCAACCAGTCCGCCCGAAGATTTTGCATTATCTTTCAAATTCAAACCCCCATCTCCCCCAACTGGATTGACCAAGCGAAGTCATTTGGAGCTAAATGTTAGTTGTGATCGGCATGTTGGGGCACGAATACTCGGTAAGTATTTTCGAACTGCCTTTCCTAGAGGAAAATCAACAAGTCGATGATAGACTTTTTATGTACGTCCCATAAAACCATATATCAAGGAGAACATTGGTAATCTCTCATAAACAAAGGTCACATTACACCATTCGCCACCTTCTTTTTTTAGTCGCTTTGTTTCCTTGATCGATTTACGAACATCAATTTGCACTCACACCCTCAAATAAGAGTTCCATAAATTATTAAAATTTTCACGATCGACATGCATATACTTCCCCATAGCCTTACCAACATCATATGTCACCCTCTCCGATCGAAATCCTGAACGAATACTATGGATCTGAACCCAAATTGGAACAAAGAATAAAGGGATCTCCAAAGGATTCTACGTAGTCGCAAGCATATCCAGAATGAGCAGTTGATTGTCAAAAGACCATGGTGACATCTAAAACACAATGAACATCCACCTCATGAAAAAACTGGAAAAGAAAAAGATCACCCGATAGTTTTCTAGGTTAAACACCCTTGATTGGTCTCCATAAAGAAACCAACGTGTGGACCATTACATTGTAGTTGATCATACGTTCAGTGAGAAAATGTCCAACCAAACAAAAAGGAGGGCTATCGAAGGATTCAACTTTGAGGTCATTGACGCCGTAGACAATACCCTCTATATCATCTTCCTCAGTCGAGACAGGAATCACTTCATCCTCTGATACAACATTAGCCATATCCACAGAGCTCCTATCGTCATCCATAGGTGAAAAATGATGGAAGATTGAATTTGAAATATTAGGGTTTAACTCCTCATAGAAGAGACAAAAACGAGAGAACTTCCACGCTTTATTAAACCTATTTTTTGAATGGTTTTAATAATGGACACATTCATAGCACACGCAATGTTTAAGTTAACGAACAACATTCCAAGCAAGTTAGTCTAAATCTAGAAAAGTTGAAGATAAGTTAGCTTTCATTGTCAGAACAACATTCCAAGCAAGTTAGTATAAAGCTTGAAGAGCACGTTTGGTTGGCGGGAAAGTAAAGTGAATTTGAAATATGATTCTTCAAAAAATAAATCTATGTAAAGTAAAGATATTCACATGTTTGGATACTTATAAGAATTCTAATAGGAAAGTTAGGTGGATTCTTATTATAATATTTGGTATGCAATAGTATTTCATAAAATGTAACTTAATTTTGACTTGTGTTTCAAAGTATATCCCTACAAATCGAATAAAAATTAAAATCATTAAATAAGAAAATATATGAACCTAAAGATTGTCGATTGAAACTTCTGAGTAAAAATATTCAAAATCCTACTAATGGAAAAATAATAAGAATAGTTGAAGATAGTATTATGAATATCGATACGAAATAAAGGGTGGGTCGTACCAGGTTTAAATACCGGTTGATACCGGCTCGTTTCGGATAGTACCGGTCACTATTCAAAATACCAGCTAAATACCGATCAAATACCGAAAATTTTAAAAATAGGAAAACTTTTTTGCAAAATTTTCAAAAAAAATTAAAGTTTTCCTCCCTCCCTCTTATCTCTCCTTCCGCCCTATAATATTTATTAATAAAGTATTAATAAATAATTTAAAAATTATTATTTATAAACTAATATTTATTATAAAATTTTAATTATTAAATCAAATTTTATTTGAAATGTATATATTTTAAAAATATATTTTAAATTTAGTTATATTTATTAATAACTATTAAATTAAAAATTGAATTAAAATTGTGATTATTATTTATTATTATGATTTAATAATAAATAACATACAGTACAACTGTATAATATGATAATGAATTATTTTGTAATTTTAAAAAAATTAGAGACTATTTCATAAATTTAAAAAATTACCCGAAACGGTATTCAGTATTAACCGGTACTGGTATAGTATTGTACCGGAACTCAATCCGGTATCAACTCTGATACGATATTCGCAACATTGGTTAAAAAAAAAAGTAGGGTTTTATAAAAAAGTTGCAGTAGAGTTGATAGAGAAGGAATGGTTAAATTAGCTATCGTATTTTTTAGAATAAATACCTGAGGAAAGTAGTCTAAAATAATAATCACAATTTTACTTTAATTTTTAATTTAGTAATTATTAATAAATATAATTAAATTTAAAATATATTTTAAAAATATATAAATTTCATATAAATTTTGATTTAATAATTAAAAATATTATAAATAAATATTATAAATAATAATTTTTAAATTTTTTAGTTTAAACAATAAAATATTTTATTAATACTTTATTAATAAATATTATATAAAATATTTAAATAAAAATAATTTATTTTTAAGTTTTATTTAATTTATACCGTACCAGTTTTACGTATCGGCCGGTACAGTTCGATATTCAAAGCCCTGCTAACTCTGTTTGAATTTTTTACTTTTTATTAAAAATATAAAATAATATCATTTTAATAAAAATACTATTTTTTATAATTTTTTAATTTTGAACTGAATTTAGGCTCAAAATTTTAAGCCTATTCAAAACTTATTCAAATTATTTAAAGCCCGTTTATTTTAAATTAAGTTGGATCGAGATTGAATTGCCATCCAATTATTTAGAAAATTTTATGATCTTTTTTATTTTAACTCGTTACAATAAATTATTTTCTCTATTAAGTACATTATAGTTTTAAAAAATAAGAATATAAGATAACATTGAAATAAGTTTTAGAAGTTCAATTATAAAAGGATAGTTATTAAAAAAAGCTTATTATAAAGAATCTTTTTAACTTGTGTGTTTAAAGAATTGTAAAACATTAATTTTATTAAAAGAGTTTTGAAATATTACAATTCTACTGGAGTAATAAGTTTTGAAATATTACAATTCTATTAGAGGTTTAGTGCATAACATCGTCGACAATGTCGATTTACTTGCCGGCAGATGTTATGGATCAAATTCTAGTGAAGCTACCACCTAGAGCCGCGGTTAGGTGTGGAGCAACGTGCAAGCAATTGTACTCTCTAATCAACAGCTCAAGTTTCGTCCCCAAAACCCTCGCTTATACCCTTTCAACAAGAAATCACTCTGCTCAAGCTTTTTTCCTATCAACTTCTCCTAATCAGAGTTCTACTTTCTCTCTCTACTTGGAACCCTATTACATCAATGACTACAAACAAGATATCCCTTATCCATTCCTGACTGATAGACGTTACTACTGTAAACTAATAGATTCTATCCATGGTTTGGTATGTGTTGTTGTTATTCATTTTGATTTTCAAGATTAGACATTGCGGACATATACATATGGAACCCTCTTATTAGACGCTACATTAAGACCCAAAGATGTAGCTTGATAGAAATTGATTATTTGTTGGTTTTTGGATTTGGGTTCGATTGTGATAGGAACGACCATAAGGTTATGGTCATTGGCGGTTGCAGGAAGAGATACTTTTTTTTGTATAAAGGGAAAATGAGTACACCGGTTACAAAACTAGTCTAGGGATACAAATCCCCGACAGATCCTCTGAGAGGATGGTAAGGCACCCGTTGGGTGGAGAATCAAAATAAGTGACGCCAATGTCGGATTGCTTGGCCTGAGTGGCAAGCCAGTTCGCGCTTCTGTTACTCTCTCGGTACACGTACCAATGAACAACAGTTCAGTTACGATTGAAGAGCTCCAGGATACTCGTGACGAGAGGGTGGCGTGTCTGAGAACGGGCGGTACAGGAAGCGAGGAGTTGGTACACCCCCAATGAGTCCACCTCCAACTCAATCTGCCGGAGGCCCAACCGCCAAGCTAGAGATAGGCCGGTATAGACACCCCAGAGTTTCGCGGACTGCACGGTGCACCAGCCAATATTCTGCATGAACCCACCAAGTCAGTTGCCAGCACTATCTCGGAGGAGTCCACCCGCGGTCACTGTGGCCTGGGTATGGTTGCAAACACCATCGGTGTTCAGTTTCACCTAACCTGGCGGCGGCCTACTCCAGCCGAGGAGATATTCCTGGCGAGGATGGAAACCAGATAGGACCTGACGTTGCCTCGTTGTTGCCTGCTGCATCTGACCTGCAAAAGACAATATGGGAAAAGTAGGTGAGGTAGGACGCACAAAATCATTATCAAAAATAGCCTTGTTTCTCCAGGACCAGAGGAACCAGCAGAACCAGCAGGACAAGCCAAACAGCAACGCCCAATCCTGACCTTGAACTTGTCGATACTGCTGAAGATTGTTAATTCGGCCTCCTTTTCTCTACCCACACAAGGAAGAGATACTTTGAATGTAATCTACAAGTTTATTCCTTGAAACAAGCGGTTTGGAGGGACATTGATGGGCAATGGCTGAACTACAGTGGTATTTATTTACACCACTTTACAGATCAGCATTACGTAAATGGGATAATTCATTGGTTGGCCTTCGGAGAAAACAATGAGAGATTGATTGATTGTTTCGATGTCTTCCATGAGACTTTCAAAGCCTTGAAGCTACCATGTAGTGATAAACAATATTGTTCAAAGCTTTTTCAGATTAAGGAATTCCTTGCCTGCTATATATGGTTATCGGCATAATGCTCCAGTCTCTGTTAAAGTCTAGGTCATTTTAGTGTTGCAGGTCAGGTCGGTTCACCTCATAGGCTGGTTATCTTATGGATCGAACGGGTCACGGGTCCACAAAACCACCAAACCACCTCTTACGCTCACAACCTGCACTCACGTTTTCCTCTGCTCATCAGTAGCACACAAATTTTTTCCTCAGCTCAGTGACACACCATGCACCTCGTCTGTGCAGTATCCTTTTATTCCTTTGCGCTGTTTTGTTCCTCTGCCACAACTGTAAATATAGTTACGAGTACAACAGACAAATAACCAATAGGATTTTGTTTCTTTCTAGTATAAGTAGCTAACTTATGTACATAACTGGCCTGGAAAATCAAATAGAAGAAGTTTACATCTTCTTTTCATAGTATCAGAGCCTATGGTCTGATCCAACCTACCACCAGAAATGTCAACCATGGCTGAAAGTGAAACCAGCCACCTTGACTTCAAAGACCTAGAAAAATACTCTATCACCAACACAGAAAATTCAGGAGCAGTCCTCGGTACCGCTCTCTTCAATGGGAACAATTACCTAACATGGAGCAAGGCAATGATGACAGCCCTTTGTGCCAAAGATAAGCTATCTTTTATCAATGGAGCATGCGCTCAACCGAAAAAGGACAGAAGTTTACTCCCCAGATGGAAGAGGGCAGACTCTATGGTCAAGTCCTGGATTCTCAACTCAATGAACAAAGAATTGGGAGTTGCATTCCTGTCATTTTCTACGGTCAAAGAGTTTTGGGATAAGCTGAGAGAGAGATTTGGGGAGGCTAATGGCCTACTGTTATACCAGATAGAAAGACAGATCAGTCAACTCAAACAAGGTAATCTAACCATCTTAACTTACTACACTAAGATAAATAAACTTTGGGATGATCTATCTAGTTTAAGCCCAACACCCACTTGCACCTGTGATGCTACCAAAGTTATTAATATGAAGGAGAACACACACAGACTTATACAATTTTTGATGGGCCTGAATGAGGAATATGAACATATTGTGAACCAAGTCATGCTTATGGAGCCTCTACCCATGGTGAACCGAGCCTATGCCATGATGCGGAAAGTTGAAAGATAAAGGACAGTAAATGCAAGTAATGAGACCAACATGAATGTTGCTATGATGGCAAAACAACACAGTTTTAACACAAAAAGAGGGGACAGAAACAACAATAGCAGTAAGAAGACCTACACCAGAAAGGAAGATAAGCATTGTGAGAAATGTGGGAAGGCAGGGCATACTGTAGAAACATGCTTCAAAATCCATGGAGTACCTGAATGGTATAGAGAGCTGACTGGACAGAAGAGTATAGCCAATTTAGTTGTATTTGGTGATTCTCCTGTAGACACACCAAGTAAACACAATGAGTGCACTGACAAAGGTGATCAAATCCTCAAGGTCTAGCCACATTCATACAGCAAGAAATATCGAAAGCAATTAAAGGAAAGGGCACATGTGAGGTAAAGATGGGAGGCCTTGCAAACTTTGCAGGTAATAGTTGCATAAAAACACATAATACAGAAAATGCATGCACATGGTTGATTGACTCAGGAGCATCATCACATATGATCAAGGACTTCAATTGCTGTCATAAACACGAAGTAAACAGGATGTATGATCCTGTTACCCTCCTGGATGGCACACAACAGGAAGTACTACACATATGCCAAGCCACTTTTGGTGATAAAATCACACTTGATGAAATATTACATATACCAAATTTCTTCAAGAATCTGCTCTCAGTAAATAAGCTCACCACCCAAAATGATGTAGCTTCCATTTTCGTATCTAACAATCTATTCTTGCAAGACCTTCAGACTTATAGCATCATAGCAGCTATCAAGGCTAGGAGTGAATTGTATGAGTTAAATTCAAATAGCCTATTACCTCCAGGGACCCTAAAAGGTCCTTCCTTAGACTTCTACAAAACCAAGAATGTTGCTTGTAGTGTTATTATTCCCTCTGATGTTTGGTATAATAGATTAGGGCATGTTTCTAGAGAAAAGATGAACATATCAATGAAATTAAGTTTTCTGCTCATGATTTGTCTGATTGTCAAGTGTGTCCTATGACAAAACAACATAGAAAACCCTTTCTCAAACACACAATAAAGACCACTAGAACCTTTGAACTCTTGCACATGGATCTATGGAGACCCTATCGGACCCCTACCTCAAGTGGATCCCAATTCTTCCTCACCATTGTAGATGATTACTCTAGAGCTACCTGGACATTTCTACTTACACACAAAGATGAAACCTAACCTGCCACAACCCAATTTATCAAATTCGTGGAGAAACAGTGTGATACTAGGGTCTTGAGAGTACAAACTGATAATGGGAAGGAATTCATAAATCATGAATGCAAAAAATATTTTGCAGAAATGGGAATAATGCACCAAAAAAGTTGCCCCTATACCCCACAACAAAATGGCATGGTAAAAATCAAGCACAAACATCTACTTCAAATGATCAGAGCCTTACTATTTACAACAAATTTGCCTAAACACTTTTGGGGAGAAGCTCTTCTTACAGCCACCTATCTCCTAAACAGAATCCCAACTAAGACTCTACATTGGAAGACTCCATAAGAAAGATTACATAAGAGGGAATCAGCCTATAATCATCTCAACACCTTCGGGTGTCTATGTTTTGCTTTAAACAAAACCCCAAGCAGAACAAAGCTAGACCCTAGAGCCTCAAGATGTGTCTTTCGCGGATACATGCCCAACTACAAAGCATACAAAGTGATAGATCTTGAAACAAAATACACTTCAGCTCAAGGGATGTAACTTTCCATGAAAGTACCTTTCCTTTTGTCAATGCCCAAAACAGACCAGCACAAGAACCATCACCATTATCCACCTACATCACCTTTGATAATGATGCAGAGCTACCAAGTGACATGCACAGGAGTACACACATGCAACACACAGAAACCACACCAGATATCACAGAAAATCTACCTTCACCCTATGACCCTCCAGAACAACACACAATTCCAAACAATCACATTAGGAAAAGTCAGAGAAACCACACCATACCTAAATACCTGAATGACTATGCCCTCCAAGCCTCTGCTCATCAATCTATTGCTGTCCTTGATACCTCTAATGTTGCTTTACAAGTCTTTGATCCTGCAGGAACAGAAGACAACAAGCAATCACATTCTCAAATCACACATGCACAACCATACATGGAGTTCATAGGTAATGTAAACACTACCTTTGAACCCTTTTCTTGTGAGACAACATGTAAATCAAAAGAATGGAGGGACTCAATGGACTCACAGCTGACAGACCTTTAAGACAACCAAACTTGGGTGTTGACAGAATTGCATAAAGGAAAGTGAGCTATAGCATCAAAATGGGTGTATAAAGTCAAATACAAACCAGATGGCTCGGTTGACAAATTGAAATCAAGATTGGTAGCCAAGGCTTTCAACCAACGAGAGGGGGTGGACTACTCGGAGGTATTTTCCCCTGTGACCAGAATTGTGACAATTAGAACTTTCTTAGCTATAGCAACAATCAAGAAGTGACCTATAATACAGTGTGACATCAATGATGCCTACCTTCATGGTTACCTAAAAGAAGAGCTCTATATGATGCCTCCACAAGGATACACAAAGGCCAAGACGGGGAAGTGTGCAGGCTGCTAAAATCAATTTATGGGCTTAAACAATCAGGCAAACAATGGCACAAAGAACGGACTACAACACTGAAAACTTTAGGCTTCAACAAGGCAGAAGTTGACCACTGCTTGTATACTAAAGGCCAAGGGGAGGAATTTGTTGTCATTATCATCTATGTAGACGATATTCTCATCACGGGTGCAAATGAAACACTCCTAAACAATACAAAACAAGCTTTACACAGAGAATTTTGAATCAAGGACCTGGGATACGCTAAGTACTTCCTAGGGGTTGAAACAGCAAGATTAGAAGAAGGCACAATACTTAGTCAAAGTAAATACGTGAGGGACATCTTACAAGAAACAAACTTGCTAGATTCTAGATCATGCAAAACACCTATAGCCCCAGGCAGTAAGCTTACCATCGACGAAGGAGAGCCCTTCAAAGATCCAGAGCGATACAGAAGAATTGTAGGTCGACTACAGTATCTGAACTTCACCAGACCCGACCTTGCCTACATCACACAGCAATTAAGTCAGTTCATGAAAACACCAAGGGAGCCAAACTGGAAAGCTATAAAACACGCCTTAAAATATCTAAATGGAGCACATCTGGCTTCACGTGCAGAAGAAAGGTATCGCTTTTCAATTGTACGTACAGTTTCTCCAAGGGGAGATCCATATTCTTATAACGAAAAACAAAAAATGTCCATTGCTAGTGGAACAAGTAGATGAAGATATTTGGGGCTGATTAAACTGGAAATGTAGATGAAAGAACGAAGGGAAAATATAACCTCATTGT
>JANJEY010000235.1:80845352-80860601 GCA_024703695.1 Erythroxylum cataractarum
AGAGTACAAGAGTATATAACGATACTCGGAAGGCTATTCTAAGGAATACATGATCTACGACTATAATTATGCTTGACGCCTGTAACTTTGGGATTTTACAATTAGATACTTTCTATAAATACTCTGATTAAATATTTCTAAATTAAATTGTATGACAGCTCACGCCAACATTTTGTATATTAAAATTCAATATTGTGCAAAAAAAAAAAATTGGTAGATAGGGATAATTTTATCTTTAATTTTATTTTAAATTCTGTAATTTTGTTAAATGTTTTTTGTATACCAGTTTTATATTTATCGAATATCGATTTAGTGTTTATACCTTAAACTTATTATCATACCAATTTAATTTTTAGTTCAATTATTCAAACAATAAAAAGCTTATAAGATAAAAAGTTTAAGGATTAATTTGGACTTTTTGTCTTTTTTATTTGATAAAAATTTCTAAAGCTTATGAACTTCTTGGTAATCATTTAAACCCAATTAGGGCCTTTAGATGAACTTATTTGTAATCAAACCTTCCCAAATCTCACTTTATTGTGAGACTTCTGACTGAGTGTGATGATGGTGATGATTTAAACCCAATTATTAATAATTTAATCCAAATTCGGGTCTTAAGATGAAGTTAATAAGTCCAGTTACTTAAAAAGGTTTACATAAGGCAATATTGTTTTAATTTTTAAAATTAAAAATAAAAATAAAATTAATAATTTTAAATTTTAAATTTTAAAAATTTCAAGTTCAATCGAGCTCAAGCCTGAAGTCTCAAACTTGATTATGTTTATGTAGATCCTAGTCCGGCCTGGCTCGACCCATTGCAACCGTTTATTCAAACTCGTTCGAAAATCGTCAGAATCGAGCCCAAACGTCTCATGGACCCACCCGTCCCCAAAAGCTGGCAAACTAACGAATTGTGCTTTGGTGGTAATCCCGTGCCACGCAGCACCGTAACCACCCATAGAAAATAGACCAACTCCGGGATTCTCATTGGTCCACCAAACGAGTTCAAGTGGCATCTAGTACATTGAACTCTCGACCTCGCTTCTTCGTAGTCCGTACGGTCACCAAAATTAAACATGTCGCAGCCTTCTTCTCCCTCTTCCAGTCCGTTACTCTTCTAGTGAGACAGAACGAAAGTTTAATAATGCAATTCATCAGCTGAAAAGTATTTTTTCTTCGATTTAAGCTCGCCATTGTTGTTTCGGAGTTCAGGATTCGACCATCGAGGTCTCTGTTTTGTAAGTAGTTGATGGGGTTATTGTTGTTTACCATTTCCAGTGTTTATTTATGGTTTTTTTTTTAGAGTTTTCTTTGTTTTCAGTTTGCAATGGAAGTTACATTGAGGAATTCGCAGCGAGACGCCGCCGCCACTTACAGTGGTAAGTATTCCCCTTTCTGTTTCTCTGTGTTTGTTTGGTTTTCTTTGCATGCGTTTTGAGTATAATCAGAAAAGTTGTGGTTTTTAAAATATTTTTTTGTTATTTAATCTGAATTTAACGGATTGTTAGCAAATGCTTTCCTGGAGTGGATTTTAAGGGTTTTATTCAGCAAGATGTTTCTTTAAATTTTTGTGGTCATTGTAGTAAATTTGTGTTGGAATGTGATAATGATGTGGTTACACATCTTTCCTTGTCCCATGGGCAATTTAAGTGTAATAACCAACAACAACAATAACCCAGTGAAAGTGCCATTGATGCGCAAGGTTTGGGAAGGTCCAGTAGTATATAGCCTTCCCCTAATTGGTTGAGTGAAAATGAAACCGATAAAATAAGAATTTTAAGGATTAAAGATTCAACCAGTATTAAACCATCATAAAACTAGTATATAGTAAAGATTGAATAAAATTGAGGAATTTGAAATAAGATTAAAGGAAAAATTATCTTGACGCATTGAAGAAGTTGAAGTTTAATTGAAGGAGCTGATTTATTATGGTTTATAAAAATTGATTAGTTTTAGAAAACTAGTTGATTAATTAATAAATTGACCGTTTTTAGTATAAAAAAGATAAACCAAACTAAAAAATTGGTCATTTCAAGATTTTTGCAATTAAATCGATATTATTGGTTTGGTTTTTTTAATTATTGGTAAGAACACTTTTGCTTTTTCTCCTAGAGTATTGGGTTAATGAAACTCTTGATTCTTTTGATATATGTGTGATTGATAGAGCATATTTGTCTATTTGAATCATTTGTAGGGGAGTTGGATTCTAGAAGGCATAAAAGAATGAGATTGTGTAATGGTGAAAAAGGTTTTGTCAGTCCGGCTGTGTCTTGGTTCTCGAGCAACAGAGCTGAAAAGAATAAACCAAAGTTGTCATCGAAAGTTTTTGATTACTCGGATCCCTTTGCTTACTCCAACTTGATAGACAGTTTGGACTTTGGAAAATATGGAAGTGTTACAAATGATATCAAAGCCCTCATAAATCGGAAGAATCAGATGTTGAGCCCTTTTTATGCAATGTTTCCAGCTCTTTCAAGCAATGTTCATGGAGAAAAGAGTTCAGGCAATGAGGATCCAAACTTACATCAGAATGTCATAGACTTGGAGGAAGATTGCACTATGAGTGCAGCTGCACCTGCTGCATCAGCTTTTGCTCTTGTACCTTCGACTGCAACTGCACCTGCGCTTGCACCTGCACCTGCACCTGTTCTTATTCTCGACTCAGATGATGAAGAAGATGGAAATAAAAGGTTGACCAGTCCCTTCAAGGCAGTTGTCTTGCCAAGGGCTGCTGGGGCAGGACAATTCATTAGTGTTGGAGCTGTAAGCTTCCCACTGCACCTATTCCATGATTTGTGCATCATGATTTTATGGTGTGACAAAATGATATGAACTACAAAAATTGCATTTTTTTCTTACAGTTTTTTTTTTAATGTGATCATTCTGTGGTTGGAATAAACAAGGAAATGAATAAGATCTTGCTCATCATGGGGGAAAAAACTTTAGTTTCTTCTCTTGATTGTCTTGCAATGCCCTAAGTGAATCTAACGAATGAAGCATCGATATAATCTTGCCAATGAATCAGTTAAATTTACTTCAAGCGATGATATTTTGTAAATTTTCGTTACTCTTTTTTTATTTCAGTTTATTCCAACACATTCAATTTCTTTATCATTCATGCTGGTTGCATAACCAATTTGTTGACATGAGATTGGGTAATAGTTTTGCTTCTGGAAATCATGATGAATATCTCTGTCTTTCTGATTGTCTGATTGTTGTAGGTTAGAGATAGTTCAGAGAAGATAAATCAAAGACTATTGAGTTTTGGCAGTGAAAATGACGGCAAGAAAAGTGAAATTGATGTCATAAAAGCTGAAGATACTTATGTTGGTATAGAAGAGGATGAAGAGAGTCAGGAAACCAAAGATGATGGTTTGGGAGATATTTGGAACGAGATGTCATTGGCATTGGAATGTTCCAAGGTACTTATATCTACAAAAGGCATTTCAAAATCTAAAAAAAGAAAAAAATTGGCTCTTCTTTTGATTGCAACTTAGTCTTTATGAATATGATAGACAATGTTCTTGTGAAAGTTTTGACTTCTTTAATTGGCTTATTTCAATGTATTTCTGCTTCCAAGTTATCTGACATTTTGAGCAATCTTGAAGATTATTCATTCATTCAATTGAAGGCCTTTTCTTTGGCTGTCTTGTTAAGCACTCTCTTTTGTCCCTTCTTTCTTCTTTTCTTTTTCTTCTACTCTCTCTTTTGTTTAATACTCTGTGCCTTGCCTCCAGTTACTTTTATCTTTGTTTTTCACTAATAAGAGAGAAAGGAAAAGTAAGTGCATAAAAAAAGGAGCTGGATTGCCAGGCAAAATAAAGTAAGCCATCCTACATCTTTGAGCTAAAAAATAATGGTATTACTGATTACATTATAAAAACATTGATTTATCTGGCTGAGTCTGCAAAGTATCTGATTCTTCACCAGAAATTAGTTCCATTGCTTACCGTCTTTGACTTTTCTTTGGGTCATTTGCGGTGCACAAGTTTATCGATACTATTCACATATTACGGGACAAAGTTAACTGACATCTATAACTGATAACCACCAGATCTAATTGATGACTTAAATCTGGTACATGATTGTTTTTTTTAATTAAAAAAATTGTAACTTTGTTTCGCAAGATTTTTCATCGTGGAAGTCTATTTGAAGAACAACTTTCCATTTTCTTTTTCTCATTTCTAATTCCACTTAACCTGGTTATGGTAGGATGCTGCTAAGGATCATTTGTCTGAGGACCCTATGCAAGAAGATGAAGACTTTTGTGATCATTTATTTATCCTGAAGGATGATCTTGGTTATGTTTGTCGCAAATGTGGGGTGATTCAGAGAAGAATTGAGACCATATTTGATATCCAATTTAAGAAGGTGTAGTGATAGTTTGTTCATTTTTGTAGTTATTTTCTTTGTGTTTTATAATGGTAATGAAAGTTTTGTGGTGCCTATGAATTACTACATGATTGACATGGGTATCTGAGATCATTCAGTATTGCATAAGGTTACTGTCATCTGAGATAACAATGCACGGTTCTGTTTTTAACTGGATGGGGGTTTATTTAGGACCTTATCCTCCTAGAATACATTCTGCCAATATTCTACTCATTTGAACAATTAATCAAATTGAAAACTGAGTACAGCAGCCACAGTGATTGGTGTTCAAACATGAATTTGGGCTGCATAAGTTTCAGATTCAAGATTTATTTCACTGCTTAGGAAAAGCCTCGTTTTCACACTGTTGCCCTTTAAGTGATATACCTCTATTTTATCTTTACTTTCCATTGTAGTTACTTCTGAGGTTTCATTTTCACCTATTACTGGCTTTTAAATTTTTTGTTGCTTAACTTAATGTGTGGAAGTTTCTGTTGAATTGAATCCTTAAATATTTTTTTTCTTGATTTTAGGCCCAAAAGAGCACACGAACATATGTATCGGAACCACGAAACATCAGATATAGAGATTCAAATCAGATGGTTGGACTTGACTCATCTGAAGAAGATATGATGGTGGCAGAAATATGTGCTCATCCAAGGCATTTGAAGCAAATGAAAGCTCACCAATTGGAGGGATTTAAGTTCCTTTGCAGTAACTTGGTAGCAGATAATCCTGGTGGCTGTATCTTAGCCCATGCCCCTGGATCTGGGAAGACTTTTATGCTCATCAGCTTCATGCAAAGTTTCCTAGCTAGGCATCCTTATGCTAAAACCCTTGTGGTGCTACCAAAAGGAATTCTGGCCACATGGAAAAAGGAATTTCAGACCTGGCAAGTTGAGGATTTTCCACTTTATGACTTCTATACTGCAAAAGCTGATAGTAGGGTTCAGCAGTTGGAGGTTTTGAAACAGTGGCTGGAGCATAAGAGCATTCTGTTCTTAGGATACAAACAGTTCTCCAGTATTGTCTGTGATGAGGGGAACAATCCAGCCTCCTTGAACTGTCAAGAGATACTGCTAAAGCGACCTTCACTTCTTATTTTAGATGAAGGTCATACTCCAAGGAATGAGAATACCGATGTGTTGCAATCTCTGGCTAGGGTGCAGACGGCTCGAAAGGTTGTTCTTTCAGGAACCCTTTATCAAAATCATGTCAAGGAGGTATTTACTATCTTGAATCTGGTTCGTCCAAAATTTTTGAAATTGGACACATCCCGAGCGATTGTCAAGCGCATTCAGAGTAAAGTGTACATCCCAGGTGGAAGAAAATTGTTGAAAGTAGGTGCTGATGCAGGATTTTATGACTTGGTAGAGCAAACCATACAGCAAGATTATGATTTCAAAAGGAAAGTCTCCATCATTCAGGATCTCCGTGAGATGACCAGCAAAGTCTTGCACTATTATAAAGGAGATTTCTTGGATGAGCTTCCTGGACTTGTTGATTTCACAGTCATTCTGAACTTGAGTTCCAAGCAAAAGCATGAGGTGGAGAAGTTGAAGAAATTGGCAAGGAAGTTCAAGAGAAGTTCTGTGGGGAGTGCAGTTTATCTGCATCCAATACTGAATTCCTGCTCTGAGAATGTTTCCTTCACAGATGAAAAGATGGATAATTTATTAAAGAGCTTAGATGTGAAGGATGGAGTGAAGGCGAAGTTCTTTCTTAAGATTCTAAGCCTCTGTGAATCAACTGGCGAGAAGCTACTGGTTTTCAGCCAATATCTTACGCCTTTGAAGTTTTTAGAAAGACTGGCTGTTAAAGTCAAAGGCTGGAGTTTAGGGAAAGAAATCTTTGTGATTTCTGGCGAATCCAGTTCTGATCAGCGTGAGTGGTCAATGGAACGGTATAACAATTCCTCTGACGCTAAAGTGTTCTTTGGGTCAATCAAGGCATGTGGAGAGGGGATATCACTGGTAGGGGCTTCACGGATCATTATCTTGGATGTACATCTGAATCCATCAGTCACACGACAAGCTATAGGACGCTCATTCCGACCTGGACAGAAAAAAAAAGTTTATGCTTATAGACTGATTGCTGCTGATTCACCAGAAGAAGAAGATCACAGCACCTGTTTCAGAAAGGAGACAATTGCAAAAATGTGGTTTGAATGGAATGAATACTGTGGCTTCCATGATTTTGAAGTAGAGTCAATTGATGTGAAAGAATGTGGGGATGACTTTCTGGAAAGTCGTGTTCTTGGGGAGGACATAAAGGCGCTGTACAAGAGGTTAGCATGCATCAACAATTACCCCGAATTGCATACAACAAAGTTTTCAGATACTTATTTTAATTTAATTCTTCCTATATTTCAGGTCGATTTTGACATAGTAGACATGGAACATTGGACATTGGATTTCGGCTGCTAGTTCTCTTCCAGCCTTTTTTATATTCTTGCTCCACTGTAAATTCCCTTGTATAGGCAATTTTGGCAGTTAGAGTCAACCTTTTATCACTGATGCATGGCTCTTCCTGTAGGGAAAAATGAATGTGGCTATTTTGAAATTATGAATTTTTATCTTTAAATCCCCATGAAGTATCCATTATCAGATGTCTCCTGTTGGGGCAGCAAATCTTGAGCTTCTGATTAACTTCTTTGTTTTGGTACATAAAAATATTCTGATTTAACTTGTGTTTCCAATATTAGTATCTGTTATATGCATACATGCCCTTTCAGGATGATGCAGTTCAATCCTTCAGGAAAGCAGTCAACAGTGAACATTCTTCCCTTGATTGTATTTTAATTTCAAGAGCTGACACGCACTTTGGATTTTCTTTTGGTATTTAACTTTGATTACTCAGAGCACTTACTGGTGACTTATGTGAGTTTCCAACCCAGAGAGACAGGAAATGTGCCAAGATGCGGTGAACAGTTGAACTGTTTTTCGTTCTGATACTTCCTGGTAAGTTGGACAGCCTCATCATTGGACACTAAGGGATTATCCAATTGCTTAAACCCAGCTGTGCTCTGGAGTGTGGAATTGTGTGCACATATATTTCCTGGGTATGTTTTCAAACTTTGAATTTTTAAAGCTAAAATTAGAAATGAGCAATAAATTTGGTTGCTGTACGGATTATCTTCATGGTTGTTCTTCAATAATTAATTGTTTCAGGTTGTCATTTTTTTGTATCATTAGTTACTGTTTAGTGGATTACAATGGTGACAATTAATAGCTTGATTTTTCTAAGCTCCATCTTACAATGGAAGCTAAGCATGACACAAACGATCAGTCGTGTGTATGTTTTGTCCAAATATATTTACATTGTTCTTTCTTGATTACAGAACAGAATCTGAAACTCTCAGTTGAAAAGCTCACCAAAGAATATTGAGGAGTCTCTATATTACAAGAAACTTCCATTTCATATATAGACCAAGGGCACAATTGCATCTAGAGATTATGATCAAAATATAATCAGAACCAGCCAATTCTCACCATCTTATTTCATACCAAGATCTCGTTTTATCCTTTTCAAATCTAAGTCATTAATTATACACTTTGATTCCACATATCAGACAAAAAATATATGTATCTTTACAATAATGCTACTCTGCCAACCAATTACATAAAACATATATATATACTACAGCTGTGTTTTATACAGGACCTTCCTTTCAACATTTGATAGTAAGACGTGTCTTCAAGAATTGCCAAAAGTCCGGCAGCTACTTTCTGACTGAATTCTATCACCTGCATGATTCTGCAATCAACCATGTCACGCCACAAAATCGTGTAATAAATGGGAGGAACTGAACCTGTGCTGCCTGCTTCCTGGATTTATGAACTCAAAGTTTGTGGTCTCTGCACCTACAGAAGGTGCTGCTGCATTGTACATATTATCACCTCTCATGGGAACAAAACTGTGCTGTGATACGCCAGACAATTGTAAGCTACCTCCCTCACAGTGCTGTAAGCCCAATGTAAGTGACACCCCACCGCTACCCCCAAACCTCCCCACGTCGGACATTTGATAAGCAGCCGCAGCCGCAGCCATAAACCTATCACTACCACCATCAGAATGAACAATGGTATCAGGGAAAACATTACAGTTATCCAAAATGTGCCTCTGCTCCTCTCTTGGCTTAAGTAATCCAAATCTTGTCATAGACTCTGCCCGCACCCCATTCTGGAAATTGTTTCCTGTAGTTGAACCAGGCAGTTCAACATCAGGAACATGGTTGGATTTGGAATCCATCGATTGCCCAGCAGTGAACTTTTCAGTAGCTGTGGAACTTGCAGTTTGGTGCATTTCTTCACCTGTCTCTTCAGAGGGCCTCCCGGGGCCCTTAGATGCTTTCACTGCATTTTCAGAAGAAGAAACTGAGTCCATCTCTGCATCACCAATTTCTTCTTTGTACATCTCTTCAACCATAGGTTTCCAAAGCCGCACCCGCGCATTGATGAACCAATTTGAGACCTGAACAAAAACAACAAATAAATGATGTAAAGTCAGTTCCTGCTTGGTTTGCTTGGTTAGGAAAAGAAAGATGGGAAGAGTTAAACTATTTGGTTTGCTTTTTACCTGACTTCTAGTCAAGCCTGCCTGCCTTGCTAGCATTATTTTATCAGAATCCTTCGGATAACTGGTAACACCAGGCAAAAACCCGTTAATGAGCAGCCAAAAGTTGTGAAGAAAATTAAACTAAAAGGGAAAGATATGGCTTAGTGAATTTACGGATGAAGAAAATGCTCAAACAGCCATGCACGAAGAATTGATACAGAGGTTTCAGGCAAACCCCTTTGTGGTCTCCAGGCATGTTGAGTCATGCCAAGCTGCTGAATGGCTCTTTGTTGCCTGAGTTGCTGATCTACATAACGCAGACGAGTTATTCCAACACTTCTACCATTCTCTGAAGCTTCTTGCTCCCCAAGGCTCCGACGAGCTGCTCGAATTTGGCCGCATATCGCATCACGCAAGCACCTGAAGTGCTTGGAAATAGTTTGCAGGGCAAGTGCTGTGTATGGTTTTGCAGCCCCGCGTCCGGCTATGGCGTCAAATGATGAGACGACAATTTGCATCTGATGATAATACTGTTTGTACCTTCTATCAACCTGCAACAGTTTGATACATCTGATTTAAATCAGACCTTCTCTGGAAAGGATCTCATCCTCCTGATCATATGATTGATATTTAACAAAAGGATAAAAGATTTAGAGGGTTCTCCCTTACCTTAAGAAATTTTTAAAAAATCTCAATTTTTAAAAATTATCAAAAAAATTATTCATCAATAGCAAAATGCTACCTCTTTACTGAAGTTTCTTCAAACATAAAGAAAGTGATGCATTTCATGAATCAATTGCAATAATGATACCAGTCAAAGACAATTGAACTCGTTAACTTTCAATTGGATCAACATAATCTCTTCTACAATAACACTTGTGATTACTTAAACAAGTTTGAATCATGATATAACATTGCTTTTGATATTCATTCACAAGACTTGTGCATTGGTTAAAGAAAGGATGGAAGATATGACACTCTATAGTAATTTTTTAAAAAAATCGCTTAATTTTAAAAAAAAAATTAAAAAATATGCTCTTTTGTGACCTTATGGTCACAAATTCAAGTCACAAAAACATTTTTGTAAAGATACAAAAGAAAGGCTACATACATTATAACCCTCCCCAAACCCCTACTTTTACCCTAAGAATGTTGACTTTGACTTTTTTTAAATTGTTATTTTTAATTTTTCAAAAATAAAAGAGAAACGCATATTGTATCAATATAACACATAAACCAATCAAATATTGTCAACATGACGACGCAATTCAACTCTTAAATATAACATTAATTGATTAAATTTGACCCAAACCTTAAATTATTAGTTTAATGAATTTAAATTGGATTTAAGAATTGAGTTGAGTTGCCATTTTAGCTACAATTGATTAGTTGTGTGTTATTCATATGATGTATAATTTGCCATTATTTAAAAAAAAAAGTATAAGAGAGAAAAGTTTTTTAAAAACTGAGAAAATTATAAGAATTTTTTCGGGAATTTTTAAAATTATTTTTTAAAAAAGTTATAAGAAATGATAACATAATTGCAAAGAGAGGATTCAATACATATCACTTATGTTCAACGAATGATTCAAAGTTTCATACCTCATCCACCATGGATAAAAGCTTTGTCAATTTGGTCTGCAATTCTTGTTTCTCAGCATGTGAAAGTTCACTTGGTGAGTTATTGCTGGATTCTTGAGGATTTGAAGGGCCACTCTTAGATCCATTATCACCATCTTTTGAGCTGTTCATGCCATGCTCATCTGTGCCTTGGTCTTTCTCTTTATCAGGCTGTTTCAGAGCTTTTCGAACATTAACAACTTCATCAAGAAGTTGCTGTGCTGCTTTAAGGTACTTGGAATGGGGAATGGCTCTTGCAACACCAGTCATTCCAAATGGTGACAAGTCCCCTCTAGTTAAATCTTGGTTCCCTCCAGGAAAACCAGAACCATGTGGCAGATACTCAGCATTTCTTGATAGTTCATCACCAGAAGAGTTATTTCTATCACCATTTTCACCCATAACTGACCCATTAGGACTTAAGAACGAAGCAATTCCTTGGTTTGGACTTGGATTCAGGTTCAGATTGCGGTAGGGGATGGATGGCATTTGTATTCCAGATGGGATTTGTGTGCCAAGGCTGAGTGATAAACCCTGGCCTTGCAGGTTCTGCCCACCACGAAGAATCCCAGGACCATTCATAGAGTGCATAACCAATACCTCATTCCTATTGTCCCTCCAGGCATTGAACTCATGTTCTCCGATCAGTGATCCATTAAGACTCGACATCATTTGTTGCTCCTGTGGTGTTGAATCTGAAGCTTCTGCAGGATGAACATCAATGCAGCGACTTGGCTGCTGAGAATTAACAGCCAAAGCATCAGCATATGATCCAGAATTCATATACACCATCATATTGCCGGGAAGAACAGGTGTCTCTGAGTAGGAACCAGGCAAATATATCATTTGTGTAGCTTCTCTTTGACTATTGGGACTAGGATAATAAGTAGCCATTTATTTATTTCCAGGTTATTAAATCCACATCTCACAGTCTCCCATTAACTGAAAATAATCACTCAAACAGCCTGCATAAACAAAAAAACAGCTCTTCACACAAACAGGAAAATGAGCACAAAGAGATATAGAACAAGGAAGCAATGAATTTTTATGGAACAACCATATTGTCATCAATCTTTACATTCACAAAAAAGTCACACCCATTAGGAATTGCATTTAAAAAATTTATGCAATGTAAGCATTTATGTAAAGAGACTCATTACCACTACCAAATAAAGAAAATTTTATTTGGTAAAAATAATATATTTTACTATTTATCGTATCATTGGCCACCGATGATCACCGATCGCCAACCATGAAGCTTTTTCCTTATGGAAAACCATAAACAGAAGTCAATATTATGTAACTTTTAATTACAATAGCAAAGATGGTAAGCTTATTGAATCATAGAACTCAGAATATAAAAACGTAAACAGAAAACCTAAAGATTTTGTGGATTACTTTCATGGTAATCATTATTTTTATTTGATAGTATAAACAAACTTTATATTACCAAAAAAAAAAACAAAGCTTTCCCCACAAATCTAGGAACAGAAAGGCCAATAACCCAAAAACAAACTATTTTTTCACAAAAGGAGTTACAAACTATGAACAAGGGGATGAACTTTGATGAGTAAACTAACACTTGGAAAACATTCCCAGAGGAAAATTTACTTAAATCAGTGACTATAAGATGCTAAAGCAAACATTTATCAGCAAATCCCAATAGATAGCAGCTGAAAAAGAGGAACAATCTTATATCACCACATAGTATTTTCCAACTACAGGCAAAGAATCATGAAAAGAGAGGTATATCATTAAAAAAATATGCTGGCAGAGATTAAAAAAGTCCCAGATATCAAGCAATTAAAAATTTACCTGCAAACTACCAACACTTGTGAGTGTTCTGGGGAACAGAATATGTTGAAGACAACACTGGATCGGTTGATTGACAAATCAGATCCCAATACAAGCATAAGAACAACAACACAACAATACCATTTTCAATATACAACCCTACAAAGATTTAAATAAAAAAAATATAAGGAAAATTAAAAAAAAAAAGATATTGAAAGGAGCAGATGAATTTTTCTCACTTCTGATCTTTTTCTCTCATCATATGTTCTTCATCCATCGTTCCATCGAAAGCCCACGTGAGCATCTTCCTCTTTCTTTTCACTTTCTCTTTCACTTACACAAAGTAAGTACTGTTGTTCAGTTGCTATGCTTTGCTTTTATCTATAAAAAAGAGAAGTACCCTTTTAAAGAAAATGATGGTTTTCCTATTTCTAGCTAATCTTTGTATGACTTTTCTCTGAAAAATAAAAAAAGATCCAACTTTTCAGTGGTTTTTGAGTGTCGTTTGAAAACCGCAGTTGTAGACACAGAAGCAACAGTAGTTAGTGGTAATAGTTGGTGAAACCTTGACTTGCTTGTGTTATGACTATTGCTTCTGCTTCTGCTTCTTCTTCTTCTTCCTCTTCTTCTTCTTCTTCTTGATGTTGTTGTAACTCTTTTGAGTTCTTGAGTATTGAGTTTGGTTAAGGAGTTCAATCTCTAACCACCAGTTGGTAGACCTAAAACCCTCCGTTAAACCCCTCTCGGAGAACCTCCATACCCATTTCTCTCTCTCACTCACAGACACACACTCTCTCTCTATCGCTCAGGCTGTCTCTCTCATCCTTAAGCTTGGAAGGTCTGGTTCTGGTTCAATATCCACCATATAAGCATATTCTAATGTTTCTCTTTTTTCTTCTCTTTTTTCTATGCCTAACTTATTCTTTATTTAACATAATTCATTATTAAATAATAGCTATATAGTTAATCCTTTTTTAGTTTTATAAAATTAATTTTGTGACAATTAATCGTTATTATTAATAAATAAACAATTTTAATATTTTATAATTATTATTATATTTTGGTTTAAATTTTTTATAATTGAGGAGTTTATTGTGTTTTTTATTTTTAATTCTCCATTTTTCATTCCGCTTTTAATCTTATATTTCCTTTTATTTCTTACCATCTCTTATTAATTTTCTCATCTGTTCTTTTTATTTTTCTATATTGAATTTCAATTAATTTTAAATTATTAATTTATTAAATAATTTACTTAAAATTTAATATTTTAAAATTAGACTGCTAAGACATAAGATTTAAGTTTAAAAAATTCAACCGATATTATATCGTCATAAAATTAACTAAATATTGAATAAATTAAAATTTTTTAAAAATGATTTAAATAAATTGTCCTTTTAAATCAATGAAATTGAAATTTAATTAAAAATTATTATATAAAAATTAATTGATTTATTTTTATTTATAAGAAATTAATAATTTACAAAAATCAAATCATTAATTAACAAACTGATTGGTCTTTTACAACATAAATTATTATAATAAATGAAACCGAAAAGTAAAAAACTTAACTAAAAATTTAATTATTGTTAATTCAAATATTATAATTGCAACAGATTGATCATTTGTATGACATTATGTGCAGAAACAGACATGAGAAGCAATCAATTATTGAATGTATTACAAAAATAAGGTCACCCACAAAGAGCTTAGCTTTTGGTGGTGGTTAGGTATATTCCAAAACAGTTGTCGTGCCAAGGTAAGCCCTTTAAGACTTGCAATGTCAAAGGGAAATCGGCCAATCGGGTGATTCAAATAATAAAATATCTTTTTAAAATCAATATCGTTCTAAAAAGGGAATTCAAAATTTTAAATTTGTATTTGGCTTAAAATTTAATTAATTTAAACTTAATTTACTAATTTCAAATTATAGTAAAGTGAATTAAATTAAATTTTTTTAATTCACGCACAAGTTTTACTTTATTTTTCCCTAAATTTTGAAAAATGTAATAAAAGACTTTAAATATTATAATCACATTTTTTGTTATATTCAGTTTGTTTTTATTAACTCATAACTCTAAAGTAATTTGTAATAAAACTTAAGGAATTTAACATTAAATAAATAAATAAATAATACAAAAAAAATTATATGATAATTTTAAATATAGAATGATATAAGATCTCATTGTTTTTAATTTAATATATAATATTGTCAATTTTTGATAATATTATTCATTTTTTTATTTAAATTAAATTAAATTTATTTTTATGATATTAAAGTTGTTAAATTTTATTATTGTTAAATATTTATTACAAATGAATTACTATTTTTAATTATAATTTTTAGTTAAATTGTTAGAATACATTATATCCAAAATAGATGTCAAAAAGTTAAAAAGTCCCTCTTTAACAATCAACTGATTACATTTTTTTAATACAAAGGAGTCAGAAACCCAGAAGCGTAACTAATGCAGAGCTTTGCGGTATATAACTTCATGCTGGTCCCTGTGCAGAATCTCCAGAGCTAACAGCAGAGGCTCCTGAAGAAAACGAATTCCTGGGCTGACGATGATTGCAAAGGTTGTCAGGTTGTCGGCGCACTGGTTTTCTTCACGATGCACATGCTACAACTAAACTTCCCAATCTCGCTGGAGTAGTCTCCGAATACCTGTTAACAAAAATTTAATGTCGTTAACCACTGTATGGGGATAAGAAAGAAGGTTAACGACTTCCATAGAGTCCACTTCGACCATGATTCGACGGTAACCTAGCAATCATACCGGAGTGAGGCCCGAGAGAACTCCCTAAAGTTTTGCCGTGAGAGGAAAGCTTCTTCCAATGTGCTACAAAAAGCCCCCACACCATTGCCTATGCCAGTCAGTGACGGAGTCAGAAATTTATAATAGGAGG
>JANJEY010000235.1:80891407-80913578 GCA_024703695.1 Erythroxylum cataractarum
AATTATTATATAATTTTAAACCATATAAAACATAAATGAAAATATATCTAACCAAATCTTTTATATGGATTATAATATAAGTAAACTAATATAAAAAATAAATATTAAAAAATATAAAAAGTCAAATAATACTATATAAATTTTAAAATAAACGTGAAAATATATTTGTAGATATTATGAGAATTTTGTGTAAAAACATAAAGATAAAGAGGACTAAAAAATAAGCTCATTAATTAATCTAAAAATTCTACCTAAAAACATATTTTTTTGAAAAATTTAAATTTGAGCTTCTCTAGCTGTATTTTAATTTTCAAAATAGCTATTTTTATAAAAAAATACTTTTAAATTTTATAGCTTTTTTTTTTGGGTTAAAATAACCTTTACGATAAACAAAAGTCCTTATTTAATGTCTAAAAGTTGAAACAGAGAGGTAGTAAGTCTAAACCAAAGCCAACTTGACCTATGGTTATCTATACTCGTAAGGACGTGTGGCACGATCTCTGCTATTCTTTTAGGCTTGTTTATTTCCATTTATGCTTTATGCTTTTATTTTTAAATTTAGAAAAAAATTCTATTTATTTTTTTGTTTTTGATTTTGGCTTCCTCCTATTTTTAAAATATGTGAAATTAAAAAATTATTTTCTAATTATTTTGATGACTAATTTACTATAAGCTAAATATATAATTTAAATATTTAATATATTAATTTGTAATTAATTAATTTAAGATATCTTAAAAATATATAAATATCAAATAAAATTTGATTTGATAATTAAAATATATTTAAAGTAAAATTTTATTATTAAATTATTTATTTTAATAAATCAAGAAAATTTTGTTGATATTTTATTAATAAATATTATATAAGAAATTAAAATGAATTCAGTTAATTAAAATTATTTATCTTTAATTTGAGTTAATATATAATTATCATTAATAATAAAAATAACTAAACATTAACCATTAAATATGGTTTTATTTTTATTTAAATGAAAAATAGAAATAAAAAAAACTAAAAATAACAAGAAAGCAAACCAACCTACCTTAATTTTTTTAACAAATGTCACTTTGAATGAGACATGTTTTTTTTATCCACGAGATATTTTAAAATGGTGGTTTTAATTATAGAAAGATATGTTTAAGTTACTCACATTTAAATTAATCTCCACTTGAGCTAGATAGATTTCTTATAAGAGGTAAAACTTTGACCCTAAATTTTAAATAATTACGTATATAAAAACGATTCGAATCAACGATCTCATTTAAACTAGGAAAGATACTTACCAACTCACATGCTAAATTTGAACGCAGCATGTTTGGAGCGGTAAATTCCGTGGACCCCACAAAAGCTACTCTCCGTATCCAAACAGACTCTCATCGTATACAGGGCCAATATTCCCTGCAAACACATCCACTGTATATCCGGGAACGAAAACATTTAATATATGATAAATTCCTTGTAAAGATACCTTTCGGACCAAGATGACGTGGCAACGCAAGGAGCACTCACCATGACGTGGCATTATCCCGTTAGCCCTCCCTGGCCATCAGTAGCGTGATTCCCTAACCCATTTAAAGTAATATGTACGTGTATACTCAGCCTCCCCTCGTTTCCCGCTACCGAAATTACCCCTGATTTTTTTATTTTTTTACAATCAGTTGTCTTCTCTCCGTTGTCCTTTTCTCATCAAAAGTGGATTAAGGCTAATGAATTGACCCTTTTTTCTCATCAAACGTTGAGCAAAGATAACGAAATTACCAGTTTTTTAATTTTTATTTTAAATTTAATATATGTATTTATAAAAATAATTTTATAATTCAATTATTTAAAATTTAGATGCTTTAAAATGAAAAATTGTAAAAGAAAAATTTTAATTGGTTGTTTAAATATTAATATGCGTCTTATCACACGCCGGGCACCACCGAATCAGGGCTCTCAACGCAAAAACCGCACTTTTCCCTCCAGCCGTTAGATCCTGATTTTTAACGGCCGCACCTCTTGCGCGTGTGATGTACGGATATGAACAGTGTAATAGAACAAAAACAGATATATATAGTGTACAGAAACTTGCTTTTAATTTAAAACTAAAGCAATTCTCTCTCTCTTTCGCTTGCCTATCTCTCTCTTTGTCTTTGTGCATGTCTCGGTATTGCTCAACAACACTACTACTACTTCCATGGGCAAACCAAAAGGACCAAGACGCACTCTAGACTCCTACACAATTAAACACCTCAATAGGAGTGTTAGAGGTCAGTGATAACTGATTTTTCTCTCGAACTTTCTCACCTCGTCTCTCTCTCTCTGCTCTCTCTTCTTCTTCCAGATAATTCATTTTCCTTCCAAAGAAACACTCCTCTCTCTCTCTCTCTCTTTCTCTTTCTCGCTCACTCACAGAGCTTATTGTTCTTTTGCTTTGATCTGGCGATGTTTCTTTTTTAGCTGGTGACTGTGTGTTGATGCGGCCATCGGATCCGGCGAAGCCGTCATACGTGGCGAAAATCGAGCGGATCGAGTCGGATAGCAGAGGAGCGAATGTTAAGGTCCATGTCCGGTGGTATTACCGGCCGGAGGAGTCGATCGGCGGTCGGAGGCAGTTCCACGGCTCGAAGGAGGTGTTTCTATCCGATCACTATGATATTCAGAGCGCCGACACGATTGAGGGAAAGTGTACGGTTCACAGTTTTAAGAATTATACGAAGCTGGACGCTGTAGGAAACGACGACTTCTTCTGCCGTTTCGAGTACAATTCGGCCACTGGAGCTTTCAATCCCGATAGAGTCGCCGTGTATGTTCATAATCTGTTATACGGAAAAAACTGCTTTGATCATTATTTTTTTTCTATTGCTGCATCGAAACTTGTTAGATTAGGTTGTCTTACTCTAATTTTGCTGTTTAGTTTGTAGCTCGATAACACGATTTTCTTGAGAGCGCTGTTTTATGATTTTAAAATTTTACATTTAGTAACCGTAAGGTGTGATAATTTTTGTGGTTTCATACTAATAGAAGTCGTTTTGGTTTTTATGTTTCCTTTTCTAACTTGCTCGGTTAGTTTTACGTTTTTAGTTTGTCTTAGTCTTACTTGTTTTGACTCCATTATTTTTAAGTTTCTTTATCGTTATATTTGTTTTGTTCAGGTATTGCAAATGTGAGATGCCTTACAATCCTGATGACCTAATGGTTCAGTGCGAAGGCTGCAGCGACTGGTACGCTGTAAGCTTTCCCTATTAATTGCTTCATATCAACTGTTTCAATTTTCTTGTTCAGGTAGCAGTTGATTTGATTTGTATAAATCAGTTTTTAATCGCCATGAATCAGTTTACTTGTGAAGATTTTGTTGATATTTTTGGATGAACATGAGAGTGTTCCATCTATATGCTGTTGTGTTTGGTGATTACTGTGCTATTATGTTCTGAAAATTTAGCTTGCTGGAAATATCAATGTGTCTAACATTGATAGTTAATAGAAATGTTTTGAGCTTCTGCATACTCCTATTCATTATAACATTTCAATAGTTAATGCGGAAAACTTGACTGGTAATTTATGACTTTATGTAAATGACTTATTTTAATAGTTTTCTATTATGTATTGTTTGTGAAACAACTAATGAGATGCATGAGTATTCGAATTCTTCTGACTTGCGGATGTCAATGCTCAGTTAACAAGTCTCTGATATAAATTTTAAATTGAATTGATGAGATCAAATTTATATTAATGTTGCGGATAAATATGACCTATGGCTTGAAGACCATTAGTTTTTGTCAATGTTGGACTGTTTGTAAGCTGTAATGCTTATTTTAGTTATCTTAAAATTGCAAATTCTTATAGTATTGAACTGTCAGTGTAGAAACTAATGTTAAAAGAGAGTTTACTGGCTAGTATATTGAGATATGATGCCTGTCTAGGTTTGATATACACAACACAAGTCTTGCCGTCTAAATCAGGGGTTTTTTGATGTAAAGTCTGAGCAACTCTGGGCTTGATAGTCTTTGTTGTCAATTTGGGACTGATTATACATAGTGCTCTGTGGTCCATGTATAGAATTTATTTGTTGATTAATCTCTATGCTTGTTTTAGATGCTTTGTTGTTGCAAGATGTTTTTGTTGTTGCAAGATGTTTTACTTTGTGGTTTTGTGGATGACCATTTGATCTGAGAGTTTAACTGAAAGCGACATAATAAATGCAGTAAATCATCTATCATGTATACTGTATGAGAGGCTTCCTTCTTTTCTGTTTTGAGTTACTGTGCAAGTTTGTGGGATCACCGTCTGTGAAGTTTCTAGCTATATATGTTACATATTTGAAATTGTTGTTATAATAACATTGTCTAATGTTATTGTTAAGCTCTTTTGTTATTGAAAATAACATTTTTATTAAAGATGGACGTCACAGGAAGATCTACTGCATTAATGAATTGGGACCATCTTATTTTGCCTTCTAAAGTGACTCGCGTTCATCTGTGCCACATCTAGAAAAGAAAACGATAAATTTTATCAGTGGAATTATTTGTTGGGATAATGTGATACTTGCGAAGGCGCTGACATAATCCATCGTTTTAACCATATCACGTTGAAAAGCTTTTCTTTAGGGTTGTGAATAGTACTACATTTGTTAATGTGTGGAAGGCATTGGTAGCCTGTTCAATGTATATCTAATGCCCTTCTTATGCATGAACCTGAGCTATACATTCTCTAAGATGAAGCTGTTGTGCATGTTATTCCTGTTCAAACATTATAATCTACCATATAATTTATGCAAAAGTCAAATTGAATGCTTTATGACGAATACTCTTGACAGGTTCCATCCTGTTTGTATAGAAATGACCCTAGAGGAAGCTAAAAGACTTGATCACTTCTTCTGTGAAAAGTGCTCATCTGAAGGCCAAAAGAAGTTGCAGGATTCTCACATTAATACCAGACAATCAGATGCAAAGGTAATCCTAAAATTTTAAATTTCTCTTTGCCATTCAAATGGATCATTTGTCTAATACAATTTGACTAACGTTCATGTTCAGGGGAGCATAACGATATAGTCCATTTCTTTTTCTAACACTTAAGAAATCCATGTGGGCGTGCTTATGTATGAGACTCAGAGAGAGAGAGAGATTCAAAATTGAGATTATAAATTAAAAGCAATGGTAATGGATTAAGATACGCCACCGTTAGTATTGGACATGAATAAACTTCTATCAAACTTAATAAGCTTATTAAATGGAGTTTCCATAATCATTTAGATGTGACGAGACACAGTTAACAATGGCTGCAATTCTGCAGTAGAGTTAATTGTGAATATGCATTGGAATATTCTACACTAGTATTGTAATAACTTAGCTTTGTTAGAGACATAAGAATCACAGGGTGGATTTTGTCTTGGAAATTTTACCTGGTTATAAGTTAAAGTTGGCTTGGGCCCGGGCTCACTGTCAAGCTTTTAGTGCTTATTGTCTTGTTTGGTATTTTACTTATTCTTTTATCCCAAACGGCCATGTTAAGTAGATTGAACCTGTTATAAATGCATGTGATCTGAATTTTGTATGCTTAGCTCAACTTGGTTACAAATCAATTAGCTTTGTTAGATACGTAGGAAGCACAGGGTGGACATTGTCTTGGAAATTTTACCCAGTTATAAGTTCAAGTCAGGTTAGGCTGGGCTCTCTGTCAAGCCTTTAGTGCTTATTCTCCTGTTTGGTATTGTATTCTTTCTTTTATCACAGAAGGCCACGTTAAGTAGATCGAACCCATTATAAATGCATGTGATCTGAATTTGGTATGCTTAGGCTCAACTTGGTTACAAGTAACTTAGCTTTGTTAGAGACGTAGGAAGCACAGGCTGGACTTGGTTTTAGAAATTTTACCTGGTTACGAGTTCAAGTTTGATTAGGTCCAGGCTCACTATCAAGCTTTTAGTACTTATTATCCTGTTTGTCATTTTATTCTTTCTTTTATTACAAAAGACCATGTTAAGTAGATTGAACCCATTATAAATGCATGTGATCCATTACAAATAACTTAGCTTTGTTAGAGACATAAGAAGCACTGGGTGGATTTAGTCTTGGAAATTTAAACTGGCGGGTTAGATTCGGGCTCACTGTCAAGCTTTTGGTGCTTATGCTCCTGTTTGATATTGTATTCTTTCTTTTATTACAAAAGGCCATGTTAAGTAGATTGAATAATTTTCAAACTCGTGTAAAACATCATGATGGGGGAAACATTCCAAATTCATTCTCACTGTAATCATCTTTGCATGAAACAAAGTTTATCATCCAGATGGACTTTACTTGAGCATATAGAAACAAATGTCATAGGTAAGCGTTAATTGATGTTAGCGTAAACCTTAATTAAGCTACATGTGCTCGCCTTATTATCAACGGCATGCATGAACCAATAATTCATGAACCTGGTAAAGATGGCAGATTGGCTCGAACCTGGTCCAGCCCTGAAGTTAATGGGCCAGGCCTAGTCGATTGATCCTACTTTGAAATGTCAACGTTTTATGGGACCTGATCTGGCCCATGCGTGGAACCTAAGCTAGTTGAGTTTTTGGACCCTTAATGAGTGCTTGTTTGTTGTCCAAGTTTGGTTGTATTAGTTCGTGTGAAATTCAGTGTAGATAATTGTGTCTGCTTGATACGAGTACATATAATTTAAAATCTTCATTGGATATAAATGATGACAATGTGATTGTAAGCAACACGGCATACATTTAGCGTCCGTTGCAAAATGGCATACATTTAGCGTCTGTTATAATTGGAGTATTTGATCCTTTTTCAATCAGGTGGAATCAAAGAGGCGCCGAAGGTGAGTAAAAAGGTAAATAAGCACAATGACACTTTGATGTAGATGGGGAGTTTTTCTGTTTTAGCCGTTGGTTAGGCTTTCAAGCAAACACGGAGACTAGATTATCTGCATCACAAAAAGTGCTAGTATTTGTGAGTCGATGAATGAGGAGATCTGGTTTTCTGATACTTTGTCTTGTTTATATGGTTTGAAAAGGGATGGTTGTATATCAGTTTCCCTTCAGGGTCGAGGATGTGTTTGGTTGCCTGTTATTGTTATATATAATAATTACGTAGATTTATCTCTTCCCCCCTTTTACCCTCCCACTCTTGTAAACTAGGCTGTGTAAAATTGAAGCACTATTAACTTATTGACGGTTTGTACATGAAGAAACTAACCTAACCAAAACAGCTTCTTCTGGTGTATGTTTCAGAGTTTCTTTAGGAGCGGTATCGTTGTTGTCTTCCTGATGTGATTTTTTGTTTGATTTGAGCCTTTTTTTTTTTCTTTTCCTTTTGTAGGAAGGAATAACTTAGTTTGCTGGTTATATGTTTATCACTAACAGGTAAACAAAGATAAATTGATTTTATTGTTAGTTAAAGTGATCAGTTTTATATATTTTTAAAAAAATTGATTAGTTTTATTCGTCATTTATTATCAACTATTTTTTATTCATTTCAAATTTTTATATAAATGATAAATAAAAACTCGGTTAATGAATCTTTAAATTTTCAAATAATTTATGATTTATTAAATGAAGATTATAATAGTAATAAACTACGTAATGATATTTAGTTTTTTATCTGTTATTTGTCCTAGATATTAGACATTCTATTGATGTATATTTTCAAATAGATTCATTAGAACGTTGCTTTTGATTACTTTCCAAATAATGTATCTATTGAGATTTGCCAAAATTTTATATCTTTTGAAACTCTATTAAAATATTAAAAAGGTTCAAAATAAAATTAATAGTGAACATTTATTTCTTTTTAAAATTTTAGGCATCGATTGTTTTCAATTTTTTGTGATGTTTAACTTTCGTTTCTTATTTTTTTAAACAAAAATAAAAATATGCTTAATTATCGATATCTAATAATTACAGCTTACATAAAATTTAAAGATTATATTTTATAAATAATAAATTAAATTAAAAATTTTAATATTTATATAATATTTATTGAAACTATTAGTAGAAATATCTAAATTAAAACAAATAATAATTTAATTTTTACTATATTTTTTTACTATATTTAAATTATTAAATGAATTTTAATTAAAATTATTTTTAATTTGAATTAATTATAAAATTAAATTTAAAATAATTAATATTAAATAAGTAAATAAATAATATTGAATTAAAATTATATTTATTAATCATTAATATTAAATAATTGAATAATATAAATTATGTTAATAAAAATAAATATTTTATTACTTATGAAAATTAGAAAAATCAAAATAAAAATGAAAACTACATAATTTTCTAAGAAATCAAAGTTTTTTGTATTGATCTTCTAAAAAAAAATCTTGCTTGAAAATATATTGTTATATCTCTTAATAGATAAATGATTTAGTAAAGAAATTAAAACAATGATTAATCTAATTGACTTTTTTAACAATTAAAATATTAATCTTGAAACATAATCCAAAATTAATAATGCTTAAATAAAATATATTGTTTTGAACACAACTTTCCAAATTATGTTTAGATTCAATTAGAAATAATTGTTTCATTAAAAAGAGTTCCGACAATTTATTTCTTAAATTTAATAAAAAATCTATTTGTATAAAATTATAATTTCTAATTTATAATAAAATTTGATCTTTACAAAGATTTGCGCTTCTTGTTTATATTTACTTGATTCTTAGTATACTTATTGTTAAAGTAGATGTATTAACTTAAATATTTCCAATGTTTAAACATTTTAATTTAGAAAATTAGTTAACCCGTACTCTTTTTAAGTATTTTAAATTTTAGAAAATGAGTTAAAATACTATTTAACAATTATGTTATGAAATCCATAAATTTTTAATAGTAAAACTAGATAACTAGATAAGTATGCGACAAAAATAAAATAAAGTCGACGAACTTTCATGGTGTATAAAAAAAGAAAAAAAAATCAAAAGTAAAAAAGGAGAAATTTTTGCTGCACAAAGGTAGAACTTTTTAAAGACCCTTAATAGTTAATAATACTCACACTTGCATGTTGATAAAGGATTTTAATTTTTCAATCAAGAAATCTCATAAATCCTTGTATCAATTTTTATCTCTATCGATTTTCTTTTCTTACAAATTCAGAAATATTTTAAAAACAATGCCTATTTCACTTAAAATTAAAATATAATTATATCTTTAAAATGTAAATAATAGCAATAAACAATAACCTTAAATATTTGAATATATAAAACAAAATTAAGGGTGTATTATTCTTTTTATATAAATTGAACTTATTTAGTTTATCGATTTGTTTGTTTTAATCTATAAACGAAAGACATTTTGTATTAAAAGTTTCAAAAGAAGCATAGTTTGTGCTTACTACTTCTGTTTTATTAATATACCGATAAAGATTACTAAACTTTTCCAATATAAGCTACAGCTATATTCTAATATACCTTTTAAGTATGGAGTCTTTTAGTAACAAACAAGAAAGGGACAATTAAAATTCCATTTCAAATCTATACGTTAAAAATGATACTTCATTTAGGGTTGTAAATGCAAAAGAAATACAGTGGTCCCTTTTGCTTACCAGTTCTCTCCTTGTCCTCGGATGAAGGTTGAACAGGAGTACGGAAAATATGCAAAACATCCTCTTGACGAGCTTTGATTTCTGTAACATACTAAGGAACAGAAAAAATGCAGCAATGAACAGTTATTAAGTGGTTCATGTAGGTAAATGTGCAAATACATGGGAATTGATTAAACAATATTTGATAACAAGAGCAGAGCACACAAAGCAGGAAATATACCACATGATATTTATAGATTCGAATTTTACCCTAACCTCTTTTGAAAGGTGTCAAGTTGTGTTATTATTTATAATATCACAATACAATTTTTTTTTAGAACAATTCCAATAACATTTTAAAATCTAACGAAATTAGATTTACATCAAACATCAAACATTTGGCCAATTGTGATTTGCACCTCCATTTTTTATAAAAAGGTTATTTTTAGTATTATTTTGTACCTTATCTTTTAATAACTTTAAAATATAAAGTGGTACTAGAAATAATGGTAAAATTGTATTAGATATTTTATAAAAAAAATTGTGTTGTAAATTGCACTTTTGCTTGTAAAAACATTCATGGCGCAAAGCAACTCTTGACATATATGAATGATGCATGACTTGATTAAGTGACTCCAGGCAATATCAACAACTGGGAATCTATGATGACCCTGCATTTACGGACACTTGTCAAAATTGTCTGCTCTTAATGCCATGAAAGTATTACTTAATCTAGAATTTTGAATGAACCTGCAGCTTCGGTCGAGTTACGTCATCGTAGCAGACATCCAAGTTCACACTTTCAACAACTGCATAATATATTGAGCTATAGTATAAGTAACATAAAACAAGGAAAGACCATTATCACAGAATGAAATCTTTAATGTTTCCCTAGTCTCCAACAACTATCGAGTTGACAAGTCAGTGAGTTGAAATTGGTTTATCTAAGATTTCAAATTCTTGTGAAAAGGGCTGCAATGGGTCAGATTGAATAAAATCAAAGATGGATAAATTCAACCTAAAACTCGATCAAGCTCAAGATTTTTGAACCGTATTCTTTAATTTACAAACCAAAGAGAGCTTTTTTGAAAAAATAAACTATAATGATATCACTTTTAGAAAGGGAGTTTGGAATGTTCGAGTTAGCCTTCAGGTTGCTCTCTTTAGAAAATTGCCGAGTCTAATATTTGTGAAGGAGGTGGTGCAAAAAAGAAGAGTCAGATAACCATTTATTTCTAGTGAAACATTGTATGTGGTCATAGTAGAATTAAGCACCCCAAGTTAATAAACCTAGAAGTAGAAAACATGCCATTCAAAAGCACCTGAAGAAAGACAAGCTTCCATCTTGAGTAAATGTCAACAAACCAGGGCAGGGCCTCGTGTCGGTAAAGAGAAACTTCGGTATTTCACAATGGTTACTGGATATTTGCTCTGACTGCCAATTCGATGGCGATATTAACGGGACGAGACATCTAAATCACATACTTCAGAGTACACAATCCTGTACATGTCATTCATGAGCATTGGGTTGAATGTGATTATCAGACCAGTGAATATAATTAGGCATTTTTAATAGAGGGAACACACTTGTGCATCGCCACAGAAAAGTGGACGACCCGTGTGATTGGAGGGTTAAGACTTAAGAGAGACAATTTTAGGTCAATTACAAAGATAGATACGTAAGAGAAAGTAGGCCAGGGGCATAATCCCAAAGAGTGACAGAAGAAGCTGGAAACGGGTTTTAATTTGCTTAAAATAAAACCGCAATCCAGAAAGTAATTCAATTAACATCATTTTTTAAAAAAATTCCAAAAAAAAGCCATTATTAAAAAAAAAAGATGAGCTGGTAAAATAAGGAGACGGAACAGAATGATGCGTGATAATTTCTGCAAAATGCATGCTAGATTTTGAAGGAGGAGCGGAAGCATGAAAGTCGAATGGATGATGATGCAATGTACTGGTTGTTTGATGTCAGGTCTTGAATTACTACTCAGATTAGAAAACTTTTGTTGTAAAAGGTACATAATTTATACGTAAAAATCAAGGGAAGAGTATATCATAATTGTATATTGAAGGAGGGTACGGTCCCATGCAAAGTATGTGATTGATTGTTGCCGTTTGTAATACTAATCACAGTTCAGATTGCATGCAAATAACAAGTGCTCGCAAGCCAGGTGTCCAATACAGAGAGTCATATAAAGGAAGGATTATAGTGATGATAATGCAAAACAGGTCTGTTTGGACCACGGAGATGCATGTAAAAAAATGAAGGACCAACATAATCATTCCAGCATTTGCATGATATAATGTAGATGAGAAACATGGCACATCTACACAATGGCACATCTACTAGAAACTGTCAAAATCAAAAAACAACTCCAAACTATTTACTCAAACCTGTAACGTCTTCCTCTCTATGTTTGTGATTGCTGCCATTTGTCATACTAATCACAGTTCATATTGCATGCAAATAACAAGTACTCGCAAGCCAGGTGTCCAATACAGATAGTCATATAAAGGACGGATTATAGTGATGATAATGCAAAACAGATCTTTTTGGACCACAGAGATGCGTGCAAAAAAATGAAGGACCAACATAATCATTCCAGCATTTGTATAATATAATCTAGATGAGAAACATGGCATATCTACTAGAAACTTTCAAAATAAAAAAACAACTCCAAATTATTTACTCAAACCTGTAACGTCTTCCTCTCCCTGTTGCTGTGCAGCTTTCCTTTCCCCTGATTCTGTCACCTACGTCTATTCCTGAACCTCCTGCTTTTTGTGCAGATTCTCAATCGGATTTTCCTTTACTCACCTAACCCTCCCGCACCTCGGATGTCACCAAGCCAGCAAATAAGGGTTCCTCTTCCTCGGATCCTAAGTAGAGTTGAAAACATGTAATAGGAGTGGAAGGAGACATAACATTCCATTACTCTCCACCTAAGGAAGAGCATGGCCATGTCATTGTTGCGCCAGATCCGGAAGTTTTGCAGGAAGGAGCTCGATCATGAGAGGCTTCACTGGTGGGGTTTTTTCTGGAGAAAAGACCCCTATTTATAGTGTTGCAAAAAATGGGCAAGCACGACATGGAAAAACAAAGGCCTCTTAAAGGTACTATTAGTTGGAAAAAAATCTAGCTTTCTTCACCTTCTCCTCTAAGGCTCATGCCCTTAAAGTCCTAGAAGAAAGACCTTGGCATGTGATGAACCTTCCATTGTTTCTCCAAAGCCGGCAGTCGGGGTTCCAACCTGAAATAAAAAAGTTTAACTCAGTTCCCCTACGGGTCAACCTGTATAATGCACCTTTGGAATACTGTACTACCAAGGGCCTCAATATGATTGCAAGTTATTTGGGTCAGGTCAGCTTTGTATGGATAAAAATACAGCAAATAAAAAGAGATTAGGTTATGCAAGGCTATGTATTACAATGGATATCTCTAGGAATCTACCTGAACAAATTCCGATTATATGGTTAGGGTTGAATGGTACTTTGTATGAGGATACTATTATAGTGGATTACCAATAGAAGCCTTCTTTGAAGCTACAAGGTAAGAGGTGGATGCCAACTGAGAAAATTTTCAAGAATGGAAGTTATATGGAACTAATGGGTTTAGATCAAGATGAGAAGGATGGGAAAGTTGAGCAGGTTTTATGTCAAAACATGTCCAAGTAGAATCAGTCATAAGTGAACAAAACAAGGTGGATAAGGCTGGAGGTGATGAACTGAAACAAAGCCATGAGGGGTCCAGAGTTGTTCAGCTCTCCCAGTTTCAGAAGGGGAAATTCAGAATAGGCAGTTGATGGGAGGTGAAGATTCTTCAAGGAAATAAAGAAATTAAATGGAATAAAATTGACTCCAAACTAGAGAGAGATTTTATATCATCATGCAACTATTTAGAACCAGATTTGCAGGCAGGAAACATGAGGTAGGAGCAAAAGTATACGAGCTAATGAAAATCTTAGCTGAAGTGACATACCCTGCCGGTGCTCCATCTCACACAAATGGGAGAGTGGGCTTGCAGATGGAAGCCATCGCACTCACTTAGGGTCGGAATTGTATAGAAAGATACGTTTAAAATAATCGGAAATTGCATTGTCATAAATGTTCATGATGATTCTGTAGATGTGAAACAGAGAACAATATAAGCTTTATGCTTTGCAAAAAGCAGGAACCTGTTTGCTGAAGTGCTTTGCCGGCTTAATATCTGCATACTCTCCCAATTTCTTGGCCTGCGAATGCAATTTCGGTAGCTGACGTATCATTTTCCATTGCATTTCCATTTTCTGAGATAATGCTTTCAAGTTAGCTATCAATAATAGCAAACTTTAATGTACTCGTGAAATCTTAACTACTGCAATCAATGAAGCTTCACTTTCTACTATTTTCTCTTATGCGAACTAAATGCAATTCAAGAGCATACATAACCTGTTCTCGCAAAATAAACTGCGCAAGTAACGGCAAGATCAATAAAATTATATTCTCTAAGTTCCGTAAGATCAAAGTGGAAGTGCTTGGTTTTGGCTGAATAGAGACGTTTCTGAGTCGTTTAGCAATGAACGATTAAGCCACATTCTTAATCACTCATCTAGCTCCAATCTTTCGCTAGGAGTCATACTAGCTAGGGTCGCTATCATTTAAAAACCAAAATCTATCAACTACAGCTCTGGAATATTCACTCGTATATTACGAAAACTGAACGGTACAAAAACAAACAAAAAAACACGTGAAGTATAGAATTCACGAGACGGTGAAGAGCACCGACCACAGTTTTCCGATAGAGTAGAGGACGTCGAATGCCGGCGTAATCTGGATCGAATCAGAACTCGCAATCGCAGGCTGAAGCAAGCAGTTAAACAATTCCAGATCTACACTCTTCTTCTTCTTCGTCATCGTCGTCTCGTCAATTCCGTCTTCATTTGCTCTGTTACTGTTGTTAACGTCAGCTTCCCCACACCTGCTCTGCCCCTCGTCGATCGCCTCCAGCTCCGTCATTCTACGACGCTTCTTCCCGCGGATTCTTCATGAGAGATGATTCTAAGTTTCTAACCACTAGTAGAACCGCTCAATGCATGAAAGTTTCGACGATGAGATAACGAAGAAAATGGCGGTTACAGGGATCAGAGAGAGAGTGCGAAAGATTTGAAATTTTGGAAAGCTGAGGCTTAAGGCTTAACGCCTAGGTGCTTCGGTGATGCTTGTATTTATATGTTGGAAAATGCCTTTAATTTTATAAAAAGAATAATGCCATATGTTTGAGTTTGAGTCCTATAATATGTAAAATAATAAAATATTTATTATAATATTATTTAACTATAGTTTTTGTGAATTTCCGATTAACTTCTAAGTTTTTATTATTAAAGTTAAATTTTAAAATAAAAATTAATATCAATTCGAACGAATTACTCATATTTAAGATTTTATTAAGTAAATATATAAAAATAAGATTGAAATTTATCATTAAAATAAATTTATTTTTGTGTTATTCCTATTGTATATAAGTTGGAATTACAAAATAAAGTTATCAAAAATATTTATTTTTGGAATAAAATAAAATAGTTATAAATGATAAATTAAATTTTATTTTCAAATTTTGATTAAATAAAAATTTAAATACACAATAACTAAATTTGTGTTATCATATAATATAAATTGAGTTGATTTAATTTTGTGTAATTGGTCGAATTTAAAAAACTTGTTAAGTTCACATTTAAATTTTAATTGGGTCTAAAATTTAAATTAGAAACCGGATAAAATTAAAATTGATTTATTGATTTTTTACTGAATCCAACCAAAGGTCTTTTGCCATGCTCAAGTAACTTAGCAAGTAATGTATCCAAATCAACCATAAACTTCTATTGAAAACCCTAATCACTACATGCTTTGTAGGCTTTAGCAACGTATTTACACACTTTCATAGGCAAGAGACACTTTCCACAATCAAGTATCTGTAATACCTTTCAATATGATCATGAAACAAATCGCTCACAACGAATATTTTAGTTAGATTATTGTACATGTGGCATAAATAAGCAAGTAAGTTCATTTTATGGTGTGGGTGACGGGATGAAAGTGCCAAGTTGGATGGAAAACTTTGGATTGTCAATGGTGTTTGATTGTAATTTTCGTTACACATACGTCACATCACATAAACATTCTCTGATTATTCTCGTATATTTTCATGCGAGTCTGTTACAATATATGTAGAGGTGGCTAGCAGCGATAAACAAGGGATTCAGTTACAAGACTCCACGCTAGCACCCTTTTCCTAGAGCTCAAGCAACTAAACCCATTCAGCTCAACTACTATTAATTACTTAGCCCACTAGTATAAGTAATCGATCCATCCCTTGGCACATAATGCTACTACTACCCATTCAACTTGTACAGGCCATATTATCATACGTAAATTGGGACAAATCCCTAATTTCCCAAATTTTCCCCCATTTACACATATCATTCTAAGAGCAACAAAGGAATGGAAAGAAAGCTTTGAAGGGACTGACTTCAGAAGTATTTGGCTACTTTATTTTCATATGACTAAAAAGATTTGCTATTATTATGACTTAGAACTTGCAGAATCATCAACAGGACGCCAGAATCTGTTGGAGAACCACAGGGAATCAGCTTCCACAGCATAACCATCCTCGTTTCGATGCCAACTGTAGTGAGCATGAGTTCGGTTCTTGATATCGAAAATGGCATGACCAAAACTGGCTTCACGGTAGGCTGAGTAAGATGGCTGTGGCTCAGTCATGCTGCAGGAGAAAAGAAAGATCAGACCCTGAACATGTGATAGTTTATTGTAGTCCAACTACTGGATAGCCTTACTTGGTTACTAAACCTTCGACATTGCCTCCGTCCCCAATCATTATGTAAACCGGAGCAGATTGATCTTTAACAGCAGAGCATTTTCCATTGACAATGTTGTATGCAACATTGGATATGCGTTCCTGACGGGATATCAGATGAGAATTGTGATCAATAAGCAAAGCAGCCCCAAATGATTGACAAAGGAACATAATAACAAACTCGAGATTCTGACTGGAAAAAAATGTTTCATCAGAAATTTTGCTCCAAAAAATGGATTCTTTATACCAACTAAAGGAAAAAGCTTTTAATCAAACGTTTCATTCATAACAAAAGTCTGTAAAATCCAGAAAAGTTGCAGTAAGAATCTGCAGGACGTGGTGGACTTACAGATCGCTCATAGGCATGTACATGGCCAGCAAACACCACGTCAACCTTGGACTCAACAAACCATGGTTCATACATTACTCTCATGGTTTCACCTTCCATATAATGATGGTTGTAACTATTATACCATGGGGAATGCATAAGCACAATTAGCCATGGAGTCTCACTTCTATTAACTTTTGGCAGCTCTGCTTCAAGCCACATATACTGTGGAGTGTATTTACCTGAAAATGACAGATAAAAATATATAAGAACGAATATTCATGCATATAATCCTATGGAGTCTGCAAGTTCTGAAATCAAGAACAGAAATAATTGACATGATCATAGAAATTGGAAGAGTTCATTCAGCTTCCCCAACCATCAGAATCCAGAAAAAGAACACATCATCCACTAAGGCATGACAAAGTATCGAGTGATAGTTGTGAAGGTGAGCATCAAATGTAAGGAAACCATAAATTACATCATCCGAGCTCATTTTCAAAACAATAAACGGATCAATTACATATTATGATTTAGATCACATCCTATGCATATGATAGAAAATCATATACCCCAATATAGCTTCAACTGATAAAAGAAATGCAATATATTACGCAAGTTCTGCTGCATAATTTCGACATTATCTTAATCTATGAAGTATGCATTCTTACCATATGCTGAATATGAAGATAATACAATTATGTATGCAGAAGCTCTCTTGATGGAGTACCAGAATGGAGCTGAGCTGCCTGATGCCTTGTAAGGGGTATGGTACCTGTGAGAGTAAGGCTTAAATGGTTCCATTTCACCCTGCCACCACGACAAGCGATTAGATCAAGAAACGTTAGTGCTGTGGGCTAAATCTTTTCTGTAAAGAAGTGAGACCAAGAAATTCCAAGAGAAAAGCATAGGAATAAGAGATGGTTTTACAAGATAAACTTCTAGCTATATATATATATTTTTTCCCCTCCACAGATTGTAGGAAACTACTGTTGATTAGAAGACTATGCACATCTATTGGAATGCTTACAAGCTCTGGGGCAAAATCAATTTCGTGATTTCCTGCAGTCCATATCCAAGGTTGATAAGCAACACTTCTTTCCACAAACCTTCCCCATGTATCCCATCTTACATTGTCAAGATTTGGATATCTGTCAGCATAAGAGAGGTCTCCAACAAACAAGACGGTTTGTCCCTTTCGTGGGTTGTTTTGGTAGTGAGTGAGCGTTTTATTCGAATCATAACTCTGACCAAGATCCCCTGCAAATGTAGCATATTCTCGTAAAATCGCACAACGGAAACTCGAAAAGAAGATCACCTTTCCTCATTATTAGCATTCCTCAATCAGGAAACCTACTGAGACTTCTCTAGTTGATTACAACTTTTTGTCGCATGAAACTTGTAGACTTTTGTAACAGAAGTAAAACTAAGCATCCCAAAAGCCAATGACCCAAACAAATTAGACTATCAGGAAGACTGTAACATTACCTATGAGACCAAAAGTGTATGGGACATCAGGGCCAACTGCAGGAGGAGTTTTGAACCAGAATTGCCTCTTACTGTGAAGGTTACCAACTTCATAGTAATATTTGGTGTTGAACTGTCAAAAAGAATCAGATAACCAAACTCCCGATTAAGGACTTCTCGTATGAGTAAGAACTCGAAATGCCAACTAATTCATTGAAATGTAGCTTCCTGCTCGCTCACCTTCAATTTTCTTATCGTAGTGTGATGGATATAACCAGAGGTGTAATTGAAAAACTTGTAGGTATAATGTTTGCCTTTGGCCTCTTCCTTCTGTTTGCTATCTTCACTCCAGTAAACCACTGTACTTGAACCTGGTTCGTCCTGAGTCACCCATGAAACTATCACTGCCTTTCCTTCATGATCACCTTGTGTTATATGAACCTTTTAAATCCAAAAACACAAACCATTAACTCGTACCCAAAACATAAGACAGAGAGTTTGGAACACAAAAATGAAAGGTATCACCAAAGAATCTGAAGAAAATATTGAATCTTTAGCATTGTTCGTAACTTAATACACAAAACCCATATTCACAAATCCAAAGAACATAGAAAAAAAAAAAAAACAGAGAGATACACACCTGTTGAGGAGCATTATAACCAGAAGGGACCCTGAAAACATCACTATCAATTGGCATATCCAAAGTTTTCTCCGCTTTCCGAGTAAAACTACCGGTTATACCTCCGTTACACAACACTGCAGCATTCAAAACCAAACCCAGAAGAACAAGAATAGAACATAATAAAGAAGAAGATCCCATCAACCCCATCTTCCAATCCGTATCCCTCTGGAACTCCACGGGCTCTAAACGTCCGTTTATGACAAAAGCTCTCGTGTTACGTTTCCATTCCATATAATGTTATTTAGTTCTTACAGCACGAAATAAGGGGAATATTCAGGGACTTATGCCAATAGCTTGAGGAGGAGTTTTCAACGACCTTAGGAACTTGGGAAGTGAAACTTACGGGGTTCGTAGAAAATCAAGGATACAAGGAATGTGAACGTGTAAGAGATTCCTAGTTGTCTGATAAGGAAAAATTAGAGGTTGACTCCTGAATAACGGTCAGATTTCGTTTCTTTCAATCTAATGCGACAATATAGTACACGGTCCAGTATGATTGGACAAGGGGTTGTCCTTGTGACCTTGTCCAAATTTATCTTTAACGGGCAATGAATCTGACATGCACAGAACCGTACTCACTGTTAGATCGCTACGACGGATCTGTGATAAATTTTGACAGAGACAAGCAGCTACATTTCTTTAATAACCGATAATTCAAAATTTTATCCGGTGAATTTAATTATAAAAATTTTAATAAATTATTTATTTATTTATTTTAATGTGTCTTATCATTAAAAATCAATCAATTTATTAAGTATTGATTATAACTAAAATAAATTAATTTTATTTAATAATTTTTTATTAAAGTTCAATTTTTTATGATAATAACGGTTTCTTTTAAATATATTTTAAGCTATTTAATTTTATTTAATTTTTAATAAACTTTATAACCGTCTAATACTAATTAAACTTTTTAAACCTTAAATATTGTCAGAAGATTATGATTTAATCTTACTAAGAGGCGCATCTTCTTCTTCCTACTAAACGAGAGAGGTCTCTAGATACTAAATTCGGTGCGGCATTTACAACATTAAGGCCAAAATTTATACAGTGCATGCCTGAAAAGATATCTGCTGTTAGTTTCAAATTAACAAGCTATCAATTCTATTGCTATGAAAAATAATTTGTATAAATTAATTAATTATCTTAACTATTTGGCATTTTTAATAAATTATTTAATACACATAATTTATGAAATTATTATATGTATCTAACTTTTTATTTAATATATAAAAATAACCACATAATCTGTAATTATATTTCAAAAACAAGGCAATGCAATGGTTCATTCTTTTTCTTTTTTGTCATAAAATTTATAATAGTTAGATGTGACATCAAATTGGTCATGTAAAATACGTACAAATGAGTAACAAATCACCTATTCTCGTTACTACTTTGTGTCATAAGCATTAATAATATACCAATAATGCTCTGGTTCTAAGTAACTCGCTTTAAAATATCGATACAACCAAACTCATTAAATCTATCATGATAGCATAAAAATTTATAATTGTTGCTTTAAAACTTTTAAATAAATTAATAAATATATATGTAATAATTTTAATATAGCATAAAAATTTATAATTGTTGCTTTCAAAATATTTTAAATAAATTAATAAATATATGCAATAATTTTGAATTATATATTTTTAAAAAATATTTAATAATTTAAAGTTAAGCAACAAAATTAAATTAAATAGTATATCAAATTAGCCCACTCCTAACCAATTATATTTTAAGGTCTCTTAAATAAAGTAGGTCTCTAGTGAGTTCCTCGATATATTTTTACGTTTAAAATTAAAATTTTCAAGTCGGCACAAGGTAAGTCAGTCAACGCTACAGAAGTAAAGATCGATGTGACATTTGCAACTATTGTTGACTGATCATCACGGTAACTGCACTAGCTAATCCTCCCTCCCACAGGTTGAACTTTCCAAGAAACCATGTGCTCCAGACGTCGACTTCTTATGAAACTTCCCGCTTTTGGCCCAAGAGCATCTCCTACCCATTACATTGGGGGTGTAATGGCTTTGCCATGTCAGATTCCATTATACCGTATCTCATTACACCACTTTTCACAATATATTATATTATAAAAAATATAATAGTATGGAGTACATTCATATCATGTTTTTATTTTAATAACTCACAATACATGTCCCACGTAAATAAATGTAATTTTTAGAAAATATTTTCTTTATATTTGAAATATTTTATTAACTGTAACACCTCACTCTCGTATGATCCGAACCCGACATCGATGGTGATATCCGAGTCCGTGCCCTGCGATGGTGGCGTGCTACATTACTCAGTCAAAACTCAGTATACTTTTTTTTAAAACACAAACGTACATTATGTGGAAATTAATGAACATACAAGCTCACCGGTAAATACAGTGGCCACGGGGGCCCTTTTCATAAGTACAATTTATTTCAGTCTGTTGACTTTACAAATTGATCTAATCATTAATACAACAATTCAGAAAAATACAATTTTTTTCAGACATTAATGCAGACGCGAACTGATCCTGACCTCTTTTCTCACTCACATACGGTTGCTATACATCCGTTGCCTAACGGGATATTTCTCTGGGTCCTGAAAAATAATTGCAAATTTTGGGTGAGTTTTGCGAACTCAGTGAGGTAACCATCATCCATGGTTCACTCAATTTATGCAACACATCATTTCACATAACATATATTCACATTGTTGCATAGTTGATCACATTTCACAATTTCACTTAAGCATAGACAATTTATACATTTCATTCGATTAGCCATACATAACCAAATGAATTTATGTAACACTCAAGCATAACATAGTTGTTTCATAATTCACCTTCAGAAGTACCACATGTTTGGTACTACAGGAGCATAAGGCATTTTGCCTTTCACTCAATCAAAATGATTCAAGCAAATGCATATGACATGCGCATGTGACACTTTTCTAATTTATTTCGGTGTTGTGACCGAGCGCCTGAACTGTCCCAATCAGGGAACATTAAGCGTTGAGCCTGAGGCTCTAAATGACTACTGTCCCAATATGGGCGCATTAATTGTTGAGCCTGAGGCTCTGAAACACTATAGGCTCGAGGCCTAAATACATTGAGCTTTTAGCTCTCGGTGGCTGCTCCGGTCACAACTATCATTAACTGATCATGCATTCATGCATGGAATGCATATGCCGTAATGAAGCAATATCAACATCACAATCAGTCCCAAATTATCACATTCAAACAAATAGTTCACAATTATTCACATTAAAATCACAATCACGTTTAATCACATTTAAACACGGAGGTCCCAAATTCTCAGACAAACAACACTTCTATGTCATA
>JANJEY010000235.1:80934019-80945023 GCA_024703695.1 Erythroxylum cataractarum
ACACCCCAAAAGCTAGCTTATGAGGGTGGAGAGCCCAAAGTCCTTATAAATCTCATATCAACTTTGTATTTAATCAAAATGGGATTTAAGTCCCATGCCTTGCAATTAAATCAAACCGTAACATTCGTCCCCCCATAAGGACCAATGTCCTCATTGGTCATGGCCATGTTGATCACGGCTAACACTTTTCAGGTAACCACTTCATGAGTCACCACTCTGAGGTCCTTGTTGGTCACGACCATGTTGGTCACGGCTGGCACTCCCAGGCTACCACTCCAAGACCGACTCTGATACCAATTGATAAGAACTTTAGGAGAGCCACACCCCAAAAGCTAGCTTATGAGGGTAGAGAGCCTAAAGTTCTTATAAATCTCATATCAATTTTGTATTTAATCAATATAGGATTCAAGTCTCATACCTTGCAATTAGATCAAACCGTAACAAAAAGCTCACGAGCACGTTGTTTCAATTAGCCATCATTCCACCCCACTATGATGTTCTCCAACCAATTTGTTATAGTGTTTGTTGAATTCATTGACCATCCAACTCAACCAATGCAAATGTGATTTCATAGCTTGATCCTTTCTTGCTGGGTCGAAGCTTCAATTCTCATTGATGTAGTTGGTGACCTGTTTCTAGAAAGTTTTTTCAGCTTAGGAGTTACTTACAATGTTACAATTGGATATTGTTAGCCAAGCGCTTGCAAACATTTTGTCATCATCGATACTCCATGAAATCCGTTTGCTATCCATTTCTCCCACTGATTCATTGGTGATAGTAATATTTTCGATCCTATGTTGTGTTGAATATGGTCGTAATTAAGAGTTTAAAATAGGCCTCGTCAGTGTTTCTTGCTTAATACTAAAATCAACACCTTTCATCATCTAAAATAGGTCTCGTCAGTGTTGCATATTTGCAGGACTAGAATGATAGGGAAAATTTGCAAAATTTTGAGAAATTTGAGAAATTTGATGGTTTTAGTTTTTGTGGAGAAGAAAAATTTTCCATGTTTGGGAAATTAAATATATTTTTAGAACTATTGAAATTTTCATCCATAATGTGAAAATATTAGAACTTTAGAGAAATTTGAGAAGAGATTGAATAAAATAAGAGATGGAATAGAAGAGTGAAAAATGAAAATTATTTCAGCAATATTTATATAAAAAATTAATTTGTTTGAAATTACTATTCAAATGAATAGTAATTCTAAACGGCTGAAAAATAATTACCGTTGCAATGAAATGACTTTTGTCAAAAAGTTTAACTATTGGAGAACAAGGGACAAAAAAAATAAAAAACTAATTTCTATTATATTTAAGTTAAAAATTAACAAAAAACACACAACATAAATAATACACATGAATCAATTAAATATTACTTACATAATAATTAATCAAATGATTAGAATATAATTTAATTAATTAATTTGGAATAAATTAATAATTTAAATCAAGTTTAATTAATTTAAGTAGAATATACAAATAAAGTTAAATTATTATATTAATAAAATCTTATTAGCCCATATATAATATTATATCAAGTATATTTCATTATTTTAAATAAAATTTTAAAGAAAATTTTCTTTTAAAAATATAAAATTAAAATAAATTAAAAATTTTTAAACATAAATTATATTTCTTTTATTTTTTTTTATCAAATTTAAATAATTTAAAATCCAATCTCAAATTTGACATTAATCGGCTTTTTTAAACTTAAATTTAATTAAATTTTTTGATTAATTTAAAGTTAAATTTAATATATTAATTTTGATTTGATTTGATTTGATTTATGTCGTTGAATTCTAGAAATTTCACTCCCACTAAGCATGGAACGCTACTCTTTAAACAAATTGTTTTACGAGTAAGTGACCCACGACCTCTTAATAAAATTACCCCAAAATGGACGGTCCACCTACTAAAATTGGTTGAATAAGAAAAAGGTTATCATTGACGTTGTCTTTGTCTTTGAATAAAAAAACCAAACTGACTGGATTACATCTATACGTGACTGTCGCATCTCATCCGTTGTGTGTGTTGAGATTGGAGCCTAAACTTTTTAGAACAAAAGTGAGTGGAAGCTGGAATTGGGAAGGGATAATGCGTCACAAATAAAAAATAAATGGATGATTGTTAATTATTATTATAGGGGTAATAATTTGTTATTTTATTTTTGAGAAATTTTTTTTATATTTTTTATTTAGTAGAAAATTGAAATTCATTTTTTAGTAGTAATTTTTTTAAAATATTTTAAATACTAATTAATTAAACATAATTAATTAATTAAATTATTGTAATTAATTAATTAAAATTAATTGAAATAATATTATTTATTTATTTTATTATAATTAATAAAAGCATAATTAATTAATTAATTAAAATATAATTCATTCATTGATTAAAATATTGTAATTAATTAATTAATTAATTAAAATATTATTATTTAAAACATTATATTTAGTTAATTAATTAAAGTATAATTCATTTAGTAATTACAATATTGGAATTGATTAATTAATTAACATATAAATAATTAATTACATTATAATTAATTAAAAATAAATAATTAATTCATTACAATATAATTAATTAAAATATAATGAATTAATTAATTAAAATATTATAATCAATTAATTACAATATAATCAATTCATATATAATTAATTAAAATATATTAAATTTTTATATCTCAACATTTTTTACAAACCAACCATTGTCAATAGTAATGATAATCATTCCTTCCTCTTAATCAATCTTCATAATTATAATGACAATATCTATTCCTATTCGTCACTATATTTATTCACATTGCTATTGCCGTTTTCAGATGTGAACCAAGGTGTGTGTTTATCCAACTTTTAAAAATTGGAAAAAAATTAAATTTGGAAAAAATTTTAAGATTTAAAAGATTCAATCATTATTAAATTGTTATAAAATTGGTTAAAAAATAAATAATTTTGAAATTTTTGAAATAAAATTAAAGGAATTTTTCTTTAATTTAAAGTTTAATTGAAAAATGTGAATCTTAAATAAAAATTAATTGTTTATAAAATTAATTATTTTATAAGAATATACAAAAATTAACTAATTAATAAATAAATAAATTAATTTTTAGCAACGAGAGTTATTAAAGTAAATTAATTCGAAAAGTTAAAATTTGAGTTGAAAATTTGACTTATTCAAGATCTTTATAATTGAACCGTTTGAACTAATTTAGTTTTTTAATCATAGGTATTTATAAAATGATTTCTTATTTATATAATTTAATAGCAAATTCTTTAAAGATTTTTTCTATATTAACATACCCCTTAAAATTAACATTAAATGTTGTTTATTAAAAAATATTTTGTTAATAAATATTGATATTAATTTATAACCATTAAAAAATGTAATAATTTGCTTGAATTTTTGTTAAATTTTAAAGATGAGTTTGTGTTTTTATTCTACTTAGACTTATAGTGTACTCTTTAAGTTCATTCAATTTGCAAATTGTATTTGGTTGAAGCCAAAGTTTCGATCCAAATAATTGCATGTTTCAAAGTTTTACGCTATCTGTTGGTCTTATGTACTATATGTGTATATAAAAAGGATAGATTTAAAATTTAAAATTTTGAATAAATGTATAATAATTAAATTGATTAAAAACATTAATCAAATAATTGAAATTTAATTTATTATCACTGTTAACTATATTATTAATGTTACAATAAGCAAATTTATTTATAGATCAACATTAAACAATTAGATAATTATATAAAATTTAAAATTTTCATCATTTTCAATCTTTGTTATTATCTATATTTAGGTATGACAAATTAATCCTAACTAACTAACTTCAAGTTGACTATATTTTGGGTTGGAGAGGCTATCTCGAATCATTTCTTTAAAATAATATCATAGGTGTAACTTTTGAAAATAATATGTTAGCTTGTAAATAAATAAAAAAACTCAAAACTAAAATGACATTATTTAGAAAGTAAACTTAAAACTACATTGTTTCGCCTTGCCTCAAGATAGTCGCAACACACTTAATAATTTGATTTGATTCGACCTAATTCAAACACTATCAAATTTACCAATCGCTCATTTTTCTAATCATCTCACTCTTGTTCTTTGGTATTGTTACGGATGATACAGATATAACCCAATTTCAAGTTAACAAGATTAGTATGAATTGTTCAAGTTTTGGGCTTTATTTTTAATTTTCAGTTTTAAATCAAAATTGGGCTCAAACTTTGTGGCTTAGCTCAGTTTGAAACTATAATATATCAAGCATAAGTTTGTTAAAATGATAGTATTTTTTATTTAATTTAAAAAAGAAAATAATTAAATTTGGCTTAAATTTAATACGCTTTAGATTCCAAATTTTTAGCTCGTTCAGACATTAAGTTTAAGGATGACATTTGGGTCTAAACTCAGCCTGTCTTAACTTGAGGTCAACTATTGATTGAGCCTCAAGCTGAGCTTAGGTTCAAGTTGCCGAAGCTAAGCTAGCTTTGAAGTTAGATAATTATAAAAAAATGACATTATTTTTTTTCTAATTTAAAAATAAAAAATCTGACCTAGACTATCATGGCCTGATTCGAGAATAGACCCATACGTAACTCGAGTCTGACCGGCCCTCATGCTAGACTTAAGTATTGCCACAGAAGCAAAGAATGTCCAGTTAGTTGGGCAGTCAATATCTTTGAAGGACCTTGTTACATAAATAATGTGCTCTTGCCTGAGACCGGGGATTTCGGCACATCGAGCTGGAGGTTGATTCCATAATGGTGTTCGACATTCTCTTCTCCGCAGACAGGAGGTCCCGTGCTCTCAACTTCATAGTTCGTCGCATACATCTACTGCTTACGAGGAACTGGATTGTTGTCCATCGATTTGTCTATCAAGAGGGCAACAGAGGCACCGACTGGATGGCTAATTATGTGGAGCAGCTGGTTGATGAGGTTACTTATTTTGATTCCACACCTATAAGGTGCCACTTGATCCTTATAGAGGATCTTTCGGGGACATGTTTCTCCTGCTTAATCATGTAATTTATACTGTTTATTTTCCTTTAATAAATAAAAAAAGTGCTCATAAAAAATCTGTCTGTGAGAACCACAAACAATTTGGAATAGTTTGTGTATTCCTGATAATAAAGTTTTGTCCTCATAAAAGCAAGTGAAACTTCAAATGTTATTTTTTTATTTATTTTTTTCTCTATGTTAATTGATAATTTTACGTTTATAGCATTATTCAAAAGTAAAAATTATGATTAGATTCGGTTAAATTTACTTTTTAAATATTTTAAAAAATTAAAATTAACATTATTTTATATAATAAAAGTCTGAATCAGTTTAAAAATTAAATCAATTAAATTAAATTTGTTGATTTCAGAGACCATATTTTGCCATTACTATCGATGACCCAACATAATAATTAGATTTTAGACTAAATTCGAGTTTAAGTGAATCCATTTAAACAATTTCTGAAAAAAAATATTTTATTATTAATTAAAAAATATTTTTAATTAGATTAATCGTAAGTCATAGACGATTAAGGTCTGGTCGAATTTAATAAATAGCTTACCTTTGACCCAAAATTAATACAATTGTATAATGACAATAATAATAATATTGTCGGAGAATGGTATACCAAGAAGTTTAATAATACATCACTTCATTTTTAATTGATAAGTTATTGTTATTGTTGTTTAGGGCCTACTTCCCCCTTCCCATAACATAAGCCCAACGTACAGGCCCAACTAGATAGAAAACAGACATAAGTTCCTCCAGCTTGCACAAGAAGTTTCCTTCCCATTTCTTCCTGCACTACCAACCAATCCAACACCCAAAAGGCAGGAAACTGCCTTACAAAAAAACAAAACACCAGTTCCTAAGCCGAGAAACAACATGGAAAAAACAACCACATGTCACAACAAAAGACCCAAGTCCAAAAATTAACTACCAACCATTCAAACCTTCCACTCAACGCTCTCCACGTGGCACATTTTAATTGGATATCCCTTTCCTTTACTTCAAGCAACCCCAATAAAATATGTTTAAATAAGACTGTTAGCTTGATGACACCTCGGACTTTTGAATACCATACGGTATAGGGTATTGTACGGGTTATACACAAAATTTAATTAAAATATTAAAAATATTGAAAATTAAATTATAAAACAATTTTTAATTACTAATATTATACATAAAATGAAATTATACTTATACGTATGAGTATACATATACGTATACGTATACAAAGAGTTGATATACGTTTTGATTGTGTTTATATATATGCTTTTGAGCTAAGCTTATTAGCGTATTGTTAGGCATGGCTCGTTGCTTCTCTCTCTTGGTGATCTCCTCTCTCCTCTTTGTCTCCGCTATTTCAGCGGAGTCGTTGACCTCGTCGGACGGCGAGGATCCGTTGATCAGGCAGGTGGTCGGTGGCGAGGAACCACATGTTCTAGGCGCCGAGCACCACTTCTCTCTCTTCAAGAAAAAGTTTGGTAAATCGTACGCTTCCCAGGAAGAGCATGACTATAGATTCAACGTCTTCAAGAGGAACTTGCGACGCGCCCAGCGTCACCAGAAGATGGACCCGACGGCGGAGCACGGCGTGACGCAGTTCTCTGATCTGACTCGGGGGGAGTTCAAGAGGCAGTTTTTGGGGCTGAGGAGGCTGCGGTTTCCTAAGGACGCCCATCAGGCGCCGATTTTGCCGACTGATGATTTGGCTGAGGATTTTGATTGGAGAGAGAAAGGAGCTGTGACTCCTATTAAAAATCAGGTCTCTTTTTCATACCTTTCGGTCGATTCAATTCTGTTTGCTTTTCTCAAAATTTGTATCATCTTTTAAGTCTGAATGGTTATTTGTTTGATTGTGTTTAGGGTTCGTGTGGTTCGTGCTGGAGTTTCAGTACTACAGGAGCTTTGGAGGGTGCCCACTTCCTTGCTACTGGGAAGCTCGTTAGCCTCAGCGAGCAACAGCTTGTGGACTGTGATCATGAGGTTGGTGATTTGTCCTATCACCCAAATTGTGATCATCTTGTGCTCCATAGTTATTTAGCTTCAATTACAAGCGTATAATTGCATAGTTAGTGGAAATGTGTCTAGTTGATGCAATTATGCTATTATGATCTGATTGCTTGAAGTATGATACTTGGCATGAGCTGTATACATCTGCATCATTGCCAAAAGTTCCTGCTTAAGTTGTTAAGATAGAACAAGATGTTAATACTGATGCGGGCAATTGCCACAATTACGGACTTTGTGGCAAATCCTTGCAGTTCCGGACCTGAATTTAGAACCATGGATTGATGCTCTCTTGTTGATGCAGTAAGTTATTTACCATTTGGAGTGTATTGGATAGTGATTGCAGTCTGGCCGCAATATTACGACCATGATTGCAGTTCCGGACCCAAATTTAAAACCATGGACTGATACTTCCCTCTTAATGTAGTAACTTATTTACCATTTGGAGTGTATTGGGAAGTGATTGTGATAAATAGTTTGAGTATTATTTCTGTTAGTACGGTCACCATAGCAGTTCTGAACCCCAATTTAAAACCATGGATTGATGCTTTCCTGTTGATGTAGTAACTTATCTACCATTTGGAGTATGTTGTGTAGTGATTGTGGTGTATAGGTTGAGTATTACTTTTGTTGATGTTATGCTTCAAAAATTAAGACTGCGTGTATCTACAGTGTGATCCAGAAGAGCAAGGTGCATGCGATTCTGGATGCAACGGAGGGTTGATGAACAGTGCCTTTGAGTACGCCCTCAAAGCTGGTGGTCTCATGCGTGAGGAAGACTATCCTTACACCGGTACTGATGGTAAGACTTGCAAATTTGACGAGAATAAAGTGGCAGCTAAAGTAGCCAACTTCAGCGTTGTGTCCCTTGACGAGGATCAAATTGCTGCAAATCTTGTTAAAAACGGTCCTCTTGCAGGTACACGAGTTTTGGACTCACCTATATCTACACACACACACACACACACACACTAAATAAATTACAAATTTTCAAATATTTCTAGATTTTTTTTTAATTTTTGTGTCCAACTTTTTAAAACTTTAAATTAAGTGTTTAAATTTTTAAAAACGATTCAATCCAAAAGATTGTCTTTTGTTAATATTTTATTGATATGATTGAAACAGCACATAAAAACAAATATTAAAGGAGTTATGTGACATCTTTCATGCATTATTTATAAACATCAAACAAGTGACCATCAATGTATTTGTAATAAGAGGATCAAAAATCATATTATCAAAAACAAAGAGCTATATATCTCCTTAAAAAAAAATATCTATTCTTTAAAAGTTTAGACATCTAATTGAAAACCGTGAAAAGTTAGACTAAATGGAGAAAAACAAAAAGAATTAGGCAATTTTAAATTCGTTATCCTCTGATACCTTAAAAACGGAGCAATGGATAATTCTATACTTAACCTCTAATCTACAATTTGCCCATGAATGCAATGCAGTGGCTATCAATGCTGTGTACATGCAGACATATGTTGGTGGAGTTTCATGCCCTTACATATGCTCCAAGAGGCTGAATCATGGAGTGTTGCTTGTGGGATATGGGTCAGCTGGTTATGCTCCTGTTAGGACAAAGGACAAGCCATATTGGATTATCAAGAACTCATGGGGAGAGAACTGGGGCGAGAGTGGGTACTACAAAATCTGCAGAGGTCGCAACATTTGTGGAGTCGACTCCATGGTCTCTACTGTTGCTGCCGTTACTACCTCATCACAATGAGTGAGTAAGCCATTATTAATCCCTTCCTGTCGTATGAATCAATCTGGGAATGTTGTGTACATAGGCTGCCTCTGTTATAACTATATATATCCTCATAAACTTTCAATCTGTCAGATCCAATCAAAGCATAGGCTTGGAATTTGTTCGAGATTTCCTATGTATTTGGTTGGTAAGAATATTTGAATTGTCTTATTAAATGTGTTCAATTAAAAAAGACCATGCTTTATTTTCCTGTTTAAGTAAATGCTCAGACAGTGACATCCTACCAAGTTGTGTTGAAAATAGAAATTGTTTTAGCAGATGTGTGATGACCTATTGTGGTATTAGATAAGATCAGTTGATATTTGGTTTGATAAAAGCAAAGTTGCGTGTTTTAAAAACTAGGCCGACTTGAACAATTTTTGATTCATTTTTAATTTTTTAGTCTGATTTAATATAATAATTAATGTTGTTAAAAATGATCAATTTATTAATTGATTAATTAATTTTTATAAACTAATCAATTTTATAAATTAAAATAAACTAATTAATTTTTATTTAATGACTTTTTCTAATTAAAATTTATAATTTTCTATTAACAAAGAAATCTTTTTTAATCATTTAATTTTATTCAAATTTTAATATCAGTTAAAACTTCATTAATAATTTTAACTTTTAGTTCGATTTTTAAAATATTAAATTTTAGTACTAATGAGATGCAATATTGATATCTATATGAAAATATTAAATGTTCTAACTTACCCCCAACCTAAAAGGACCTTCTTATTGAACACACAAAGACAACTCGGAGTGGGCTAGACTGCATAAAGAAGGTAAAGAAAAAGAATATTAATTGCACATTCATATGTGGAAACAGATGACAATATAACAAGAGAAAGATTAATGAATCTCTAAGGTTGACAAATTGTGCTCGGCCGGGTTAGGTCCAAGTTAACAGAACCTCAGGTTTAGAGGGCCGGTTTGAGGTAGTTCAACAAAACGATATTATTTTGACTTGTGTTTGAGTTTAGTCATATTGTAACTCGAGCCCAACCTAGCTCATATTCATCTGGTTAATCATTTATACTATCAATAATCACGCTTCCAAAGACAATCAAAACATTATATTTGTTTGGGGGTAATTGGAAAGAAAGGTATTAGTATAGAATGAAAACTCAAGTTTGGTATCAACCTATCATTGAAGAGGTAATATTTTCATTCCTCCATTTTCGACAATACTCTGTTCCTCTGGATTATCAAAGGACTGAAATTCATTGTTGGTAATATTTCATTCCTATTTTTTACTATATTCACTCCTATTTTTATTCTCATTATTTTTTGTAAACCAAGCGTTCTTTAATAATGTACCCATTCAAGGACTTGCTCAATGGTACTTGTTAATAGGAATGGAAAATGAAAAAACTTTAAAATTTTAAAATTTACATGTTCATGCATGGGTTCCATACATGTCTTAAAAATATGAGCAAGGTCCAATAATAGGATTAAATTTATAGATATAGGTTGACTAGATTTCTATCAGAATCAGAAAAAAATTTAAAAAAATTGAAGTTGAGACAAATTAATGCCCTCAATATGGAGATACCTTAGGGCCCAGTGTCGAAGGTAGGAAGCTGTGTTTGAGACTGCTCAGAGTCCAAATTCAATTGTCTGTATCATCCGGTGAACAAAAACTTCACTGAATTCAAATTCTTCTTCATCATGGGAGTCATGGCTCACTTCCAATTGAAGAGTATCTTCAGTGCCTTGAATAGGTGCACCTCTGAATAGGAAGGATATCAGAACAAAATGCAAAGTTCATTAACATATTGTAAAGCAATTCCCAAATTGGGAGCTGCAGTCTTAAGTTTCGTGTTGTTTCTTAAAAAATAAAGGCTTTGGAAGCAGCATCCAAGGTACAGAAACAAGGAATCCAGATTTTTCGTCTAATATTATGTTGTTTTATTGTGTCTAATAAATCTCAGTCGTTTATTTATGTGGATCTTATATAGGTCCCGCGTGGGTCTCACAAAATAAATAGTTGAGATTTTATAAGACAGAATAAGACAGGATGTTATTGGACAGAGGATCTTGGTCCAGAAACAAGAGCAAGCAATAGTAAGACAAGCTGAGAAAAAAAATCACGAGAGAATCAGTGAAACGATAACACCTCATCGGCCAGGAAGATAAGTGTTAGACCCCTAAGTTCAGATTGTAGGATCGTGCGAGTGTTGGCGGGCCTTGGCCAATACTTGGCACGTAAGTTGGCACGAGGAAG
>JANJEY010000235.1:80968808-80986091 GCA_024703695.1 Erythroxylum cataractarum
GGACGAGACGGAACAGGACAGGACAAGAATTGAAGACAGGGAGATGTTTGATTGCGGTGGACAGAACAGAGATAATTGTCCACGTCCTAAGAACAGAAATGTGTTTGGTTGCCGTCTGCAGGACAGAAAACAGTGTTAATGACAAAAATGCCCCTATAGTGTAAAGACTTGTAGATGTTAAGTAATGTAATTTTTTGTATTAATTTTATTATTAATATTATTAATAATAATAATATTATTGTTGTTATGTATAATTATAATAATAATTATTATTATGTTTAATAATAAAAATGAAAATAAAAATTATATTATTATTATTATATAAAAATTTATACTAGTATAATTTTTTATGATATTATGAATATTAATTGGTTAAGTGCTATTATGATAATAATTATAATAACGTATGAATATTATTAATATTACTATGATTACAATTGTTATTATTTTGTTTATTATTATTATTATTATTATTATTATTATTATTACAATTGTAATTATAATTATTATTATTATTGGTATATTATTATTATTATTATTATTATTATTATTATTATTATTATGTTTATAATAATACTATTATTATGTTTATAAATTTTTAAACATCTGTGTACCACTTATAACAAGCAAACATTAAACCATTTCCCATAATTACAAATTGTAATAGATGTTAATGATCAAAACTTCACGAAGATTATGAATGTTACAAGATCGAAACCTAACTCTCCACCATTTTCTTTTTGACTCAAACTAGACAAACATGGATTGTAACTCAACGGAGGAGTAAGAAATCCTAAAAACACTTTTCACCCAACAGCCAACTCAGAGACACCCATTTTTCGAAATAAAATGTGAATAGGATTAAGTAAAATGAACACATCACAGCATTTGTGATTCAACTACAACAATTGGTGATTCAATACATGCCAGTCCCTGTTTAAATCTCTTGAAGCAATTTCCTGACAAACTTCAAGGAAAAATACTATTCACCAATCAAAATGGTCGATTAGAACTTTTATTTCTACACAAGAACGTAGGAATGTACCTCCCAAAACCCATCAACCAAAGAAGAGAAAGGCATGAGAGACATCAAGATCATCGATGAATATTAATAAGCATTAAGATGGTGAAACAGCTAAAATCAACATTGAGTCATCTCAGTCCAGACAACCTAAACTGAGGAAATTAAAAGAAACATGATCCAATCACACTAACTACACCTAACAACAACCCCATTTTTAATATCCAACCCAAGTTTTGACCCCCAATCAAGCACCTTCCTAAAACTTTTACTTTTCTTTAACATCTTCAAGCTTTCATTCCCAGACCATATTTGCCACGAACACACCCAGGTTTCACAAACAGATGTGGGTTCCGTTTGGAATGGATCATCTTAGCGAAAACCCTCTTCCCCAATTTCCTCATCCTCTGTTTCCCGAACTTCCCTCTCACACTCAACGGCACGAGCTCATCATCCAACCCATACCCATACCCATCTTCCTCTTCCTCCTCATCTTCCTGTTCCCCAAATCCATCATCCAAACCAAACACCACAATGGGTCCCACGTCGTCCTGCTCCTGATGATGATCATCATCACCATCATCACCGGAATGGGTCGTCCTCGGAGACCCAGTTTCCTCGTTCATTTCTGGGGATTTCACCGATGGGGTTGTCGTTCTGGTCCTTACAAGGTACAAACCGACAAACTCATCTTCCACGCTGACCAGAGACTCGTTATCTAAGTCAGCATCGGATTGGTTAACGAACTCCCAGTAATTCACATCAAACCCTTCTTGTTCATCAAATCGATCGTGCAAAGCAGGGTCCGTGGATGTGGGGAACGACAATAGTTGTTGAGAGTCGGTGTTGATCGCCATAATCTCCTTGTGTTTCGTGTGATTACAGCCTTTGATTGATCGATTACTGGAGCGTTGGGTTGGTGATCTTAATATTGTTTTGAGGTTCTTGTGTACTGCACAAGTTGAACCAATTAAAATTAACCACGTGTATTTAATGCGTAGTTTTCTTTTTCTTTTTAAATATAATCCTCAAAGAGTACTTGCTGGCCACGTTAAAGTGGAGCATCTATTCCATATTATTCAAAATTTTATAATGAATTAATTTATTATTTTTAATATTTTGTTAGGGTAAGTCATCCAGTTTAACGATAGGATTATTGAGTTCTTTTATTATTACATTTGTACCAGGGTTTATCGAAAACAATTTCTCTATTATATATAGATAAGGTTACATACTATCAAATCTCTCAAGACCCAAATATATTGCGAAACTTTGAACTGGGTGTGATGATGATGATAATTAGCGAGACATCCAAACTTTTTTTCTTTCAAATTTCAGATCGAGTTCGATCTTAAATTGGTTGGATTGCCCTAATATGAAATTTCGTTTTAAACGCAAACATTTTTTAATAAAATAATGTCATTTTTTAAAATTATAAAAATGTAGACATTTACTTGAATTTTAAAATTACAAGCTCTTAATTATTAAAAAATATGTGATATTAAAAAATAAGAAACTTCTTTATTTATATTATGACTCCTTTTTTATTAAAATAATTGAATAAAATTTTAATAAAAATATTTAAATATATAATGTTTATAAAGTCGTCATCATCACATCTAGTCTGAAGTCCTGCACAAAAGTAAAGTCTAGGAATATTTGATAGTAGACAGCCTTATCTCTATAATATAAAGATATTGTTTTCTTTAAACCCACATGCATATAGTACAAAAGGGGAGCGAACGCTATTATATGAATTAAAATAATAAAAAATTATTCTAATAAGTAAAATATTATTTCCTCTTCTAATTATATATAGGCTTGAAGTTTCCCCATTTACTAAATTTACTGAAAAAAGTAGAGGGCAGGTCCAGGCTCAAGTTCAATTGGGCCAAGTCCAACTTTGAATTTGATTAAATTTGAAAGACCCAAAATTCAGTCAAACCCAAACTAAATCTAAGGAGAGGGGCTCAAATCTGATTTGAAATTCCTAACGCATAGAGACTGATGGGCTGGCTTCAGGATTATGATGAACTTGGGTTGGTGGCCCATTACATTCGTTAGCTTTTTTAAGCTTTGATTTTACGTAATTCATAAATTATATGCTAATAATTCATAAATTATTTATTTTAAGTAAATCGGAAGTGTATTTTTTTTTAATTTTTTGTTTTCAAATTCAGTAAAAAAAATGTTTATTTAAATTTCTTTCAGTTTTCAAAAATTATAAAAACTATAAAAAGTAATTTTTATTTTGTTTTTGATTTTTTTATAATATAATTTACTATCATGTAATATATTATTTAATTATTTAAATTTTAACAAAATTATGAATAATTTAATTCAACATTATATTTTTAATAAATTAAATTAGTTATCAATAAAATTATGAATAATTTAATTTAATTTAATGTTTATAATTAAATTATATGTAATTAAATTTTTATAATTATTAATAAATATAATTAATTATAATTATTCGAATATTCAAATAAAACTTGTGTAATAATTTAAAAATATTTCAAATAAATACTAATTATTCATTTTATTAAAATAATATAATATTAAAATAAATATTATATAAGATATTAAACAAAGATACTTAATTAAAAATAATTTATCTTTAAGTTTTATCTAATATATAATTATTATTAGGGATAACTATGTTAACATTAACAATCAAACATATTTTTGTTTTTATTTGAAAGAAAATATAAACAAAAAATTGAAAACGAAAACTAAAAACTACAACAAAAAAACAGAAATAAAACCAAACGACTCCTAAGTTTATGATTTAGAATCAAATGACATAATTAAACCAACTAATATTTGAATAATTCATAAATTAAATATATTCTACGTAAATCAACTATCAAGTTTAAAATTTAAAATTAAATGACAAACTCAAACTAACTAATATCAGAATCGAAACCAGACTAATTATCATCCCTAACTACACACTTATGGCTTTAAGATTTGTGTAAAAAATTTACCGAGAAAGACCTTAATGAGAGAAGGTGAATTTACAGAGAGTGATGGGCTTAGTTCAGGCAGAGACGAGTACACCTTTCATGCAATTGTGAGCTTTTTAAGTGGCCTTAAGCTCATTGAATAAATTTGGAATACATATAATAATTCATAACCTATGCATTCTAAATAACATTCTAAGTAAATCAATTGGTAAGTTTATGATTTAGAACCAAATGACGGATTCAAACCAACTAATATTCTCGAATGCACCTAATAACTCATAAACTATATATTCTAAGTAAAACCAAGTAACAAACTCGAGCCAACCAATATTAGCAGACTCAGCACGTTTCCATACACTTTTTATCTAATGTGAGTAAGACCCTTGCAAGCAAGCAACTCGAAGGAAGCTAGGTATAAAGAAACATAGACATGGATATGTTTTGCCTACCAACAGACCGAATTCAATTCACCACAGATACGACATACGAGCAAAAAGTATTTGCCAAGTGGGTATCTGCATACATGTGAGAAGTGTCCTGCCTAGTGATGGTCTAAATATAAAAAGGGTCCTTCGCTATTCTTGCATATGAACAACTACCAAGAATAGCTCATGCCAAAATTCTCAAGGGATTATTACAGCGAAAATTCATATCCAAGTAAATAAAGGAAAGAAAAGAAAAAAGCGAGGAAAAAGAGAAAGACAGCACAAACAAATCTTTTGGAACTTAAGACTCTTTCTATAATACTTCTTACCTCAATTAGACAACTGCTTTTGCTGCTACAAAGCTGAGATGTAAAATGATAAAAAGTGATGATCTGGAATCATTTTTTGGTCATCGTATCTGGGTAGGAGAACAGAGCAGGCCTGATGCATCTGCACCAACCACTGCAAGATCACATACAGAACACAGTTGGCCTTCCTGATTTGGAACAAACCGAGAAGTGCAATATGGGCAGGAGACATCTTTTTGTCCTCGATAAATTGGCACATAAGTTGCACCACATACTACAAATGGGTTTCTGAAATCATAATTCAGCTCAGAAGCATCTGTCATATTCCTTTCTGCAGCCTGCAGCACTTGCCTAGCGGTCTTTGATTGGTTCTCAACGGTGGGGTTAGTCTCCAATAGTCGCCTAGCAAAGTTAGCTGCAGTTGCGAGGTTCTTGAACTTGTAGCAAACCCTCATTGCATTTAGCAGGGCAAGCCTTAAGTGTGGATTTTGAAGACTGCAGTGGGTAAAGTAAGCAGCAAGCTCCATCTGGCGTACTGGGTTGTCTTCTAATTCCTTTCTCTTCAGCTCCATTTGCAAACCCAAAACGTACTCTTTGGCTATAATAAGTAACTCTTTCACGTCATCCACTTCCCTTCTTGATTCTACAACAATCAAAGGAATTGTATGAAGTATGCTGAGAAAAATTCGAAGGGCCTCGCTGAATTTCCCGGAAGTAGTGGCCTTGTAACCAGCCCTGACCTTCTCATCCAGCTGAGTGAAATTGAATACCAATGCTGGAGGGGCTCTCACATTGGGACTAGCAGACTCATTCCATCCTCGTTCAACAGCTAGTGATATCACTGGAGTAGATGCAAAAGCTCGTAAATAGGTTTGGCTACCTGAATGTAAATCAAGAAACATGGATTTCAATGGCGTAAAATTTCTAATTCCGAGTTGCCTGCTGAGCAGGCGCATGGCAGTATCGAAATTGCCAGCTGCAGCATGTTCAGCAGCAAGTGAAGATCTCTGCGTCCAAATCTGGCTCACAGGCATGCCTGGAGTTGGAGCCACAAATACTGTTGACCGAGCACTGACAGAAGCCCGTGGTGTTTCCGCCTCAGGAGGTAGCTCCAAGTCTTCAAGGTCCCATCCACCTTCTTCATTTTCTTCAGCAACATCCCCAGCTTCCAAAATTGCTGTTACATCCCCATTTTGTAAACCATCCACATCAACCATATCAAGTTCCTCACCCCAATCAGCTTCTGCAGCTTCTTCATCTTCATCAGCAGCACCTCTACCCAAGTTATCAAGCCCACCTTCAAATATGCCTTTCATGACTCTCAGAAGCGGCCAATCACCAGCACACATAATGGGAGCTGGTGGCATGAGAAGTGAGGGTCTTTTACCCTCAGGAAAAGATGGAATGTTGTCTCCCAACTCAGTGGCTAGACGCTCAGCGACATCTTGTAGCCCATGGACTCTAGCTGTAGCATATGCCAGTGGAAAATGACCAGCATTTTCTAAAATCTTAACACGTTCTTGCACATCACCCATATATAGGGCATTGTGAAACTGTCCCATGACATCATTCTTAACTTCTGCAATTTTGAGCATCTTGGATAGCTTTTCCAAATTACCGGTTATTAGATAGAGGAAAGATAATCTCTCAAAATTCTTTGTCCTCTGATAAGCATATTCAACAATGCCTGCATTGCCCTGTCGAAGAGCTTCCACCCCTAGTCTGTACCAGTGATCTTTCTCATCAATTTCCTTAGCTGATGCAACAGCAATTTGAATGTTCCCACTCTCCAGAGCCAAATTAAAACGAGTTCTCTCATCCTTCACAAAATGTAGAGCAACCTCAGGGAACCCCTTCTGCTGCAGATAAGCAATCATTGCCTGCCCGCAAAGCTGTGAGTTCCTAATCATGCTCATCACATGGTCATATCTCTTCCTTAAAAGAGAAAGTTTGAAGATATACTCCGTCGCATCAATGGCAATATCCCTACTTTTCCCATCCCGATCCAAGCAGAATATTGTATTTCCTGACACTTTGGTAATGTATATAGGGATATCAAGGGTTCTAATAATACCACTATCACCATTTGGGAGGCAGTACTTGATGTGATTAAGTGTTGTATAGATGAAAACACCATTATCATCCCAGGCCCCACTCTTTACACGAATTGTCTCATGAAGAGTACATTGATGCACAAGCTTCTTGCTAGCAATGACGATCGCATGTTTACTGAGCAAAGCAACAGTTTCCATGTCGTTAGACCACACAACATATTTGACAAGAAGTGCTTGGAGTTCCCCAAGAACAAGCCTTTGCTGAAGATCAAATATGACCACTCTATCCTCTGTCCTGCAAAGTAAATTACCAGTCCCAGCATAAAATATTGCATCAGTAGCAATGGGGAGACCACTCTTTTTAACAACCTCATTCTTTAGGTTCCTGACAAGGACCTGGTTGCTGCTTTTCTCAAGAACAGCGAACCTATTACGAGCTATAAAGATAGCAGAGCCCCCAGCACCTCTCTTTGCCTCCTGAACAATATCACCCCTACCTATGCTGTCTTTAGGTATTACATACAGCTCATATGAGCCCCCTTCAGCATCTGAGCAAACAAGAACAGCATTTTCCGTAGGGCTATATGAAATAGATCTTGGGCTTTGATTCAAGCTGGCGGTACCAGGACGTCGAATAGGTATCACTTGTGTGTCCTTTTGAGTTGAAAACTCGAAGAGTCGCAAGAAGCGATCTTTTGCATAGAAAAGAGAATCACCACTCACAGCAAATGCAGGTCTTTCTCTCTCTAACTTAAAAACAATCATGCCACTATCGTGTCCTGCAGCCAGGAGATTCATCTCAGGGTGAGAAGCAAGTATCCAGAAACGGTCATGCTCCCTACGGAAGGTTTGGAGCCCTGTCCGTTTGGTTACATCCCACACACGAATGCTTTTATCCTCTGAATTAGATACAATTATATCTTGCTTGGCATGGAACATAACACATGAGACATTATTCATGTGCCCTCTCAATGTATCCACTTCCCAAGCTTTTGTATCTGAAAGCAGGAAAAAAAAAATGGCAACTGATTCTGTAATTTTATCGCAATCACAGGTAATAAATACACAGGAAACGGGGTCAAGATCAATTAAATTGTGGGCAGAAGGAAACGAAGAACTTCAACTGAAAAATGATAATTAAGTTTTTGGCATGATATGATAAATGATAAATAACCCTAGCACAGATGGTGAAGGGTATTTAGATCACTAACCATTCATGCGCCATAATTTTACTTGGCGATCATCTGCTCCTGAAACAATTAAAGGAAGAGTAGGATGGAAACCAGCCCAGTTGACTCCTCGATCATGGCCTTCCAGGACATACTTAACAACCGCATCCACACCACCAAAAAGATCTGTGTTCATCTGACTCAACCGCAGAATGTCATCAGCTGGTGATACAGTCTTCCTTTTGAGGGATCCAATATCCCATACGCGGACAGTTTGATCAAGAGATGCCGACACAACGAGGTCTTCTTTAGGGTGGAATGATGCACACATAACATAATGATTGTGACCCGTCAACACAGAAATGCAAGTACGTGATTGCCAGTTCCAAATTCGAATCGTTTGGTCATCACTGGCACTAACAATCCATGGGTATTCGTGATGAAATTGGACAGTACGAATGTAGTCAAGATGCCCAAGAAGAGTGAACAGACATCTATGTAACTTGTAATTCCAAACCTTAATCTTGTAATCGTCTCCTGCAAGCCATCATGGCCATATATTGTAAATGAATGTTTTAGATAAGCAAATAACACTACCGATTATTTACTTTAGGAACTACTTTGCACAAAAAGGTAAAGCCAAAGTAAAGTAAATCCAATTTTCTATTTTTTGTAAACTTCAACTGAAAGATACAAGAAATAATAAACATGAAAGAACACAAGCAAGAAAATATTAAGTTCACTAATATATCAAATCCTGACATTTTTAACAATACCAGAGCTATTTCAAAATTTTGTCACCTAGATGTCCAAAAATAAATTTGATAACTCCCAAATCTGTCTGTCCCAGTAAAAAGAACTAAGAAAGAACCGACCTAGATCCAGATGTCATTTCAATTTGGCAGCAACATCTAGCCATTCAATTCATATTCCATATTAGTATAATGAACGCAGACCCTTGTACTTATTCTTATGCATGCATGCATCCATCCATCCATCTCTTGATCTCCGAACTTGAATTTTACACAATCTTCTATCTCCACCGCTAGGAGTACTATTGTTTTGCTGAAATCTACGGTTTCAAAGAAAGTTAGTTTGGAAGTCCAGGAAATCACTTCTCTACATTGTAGTGGCAGAATCAAACTGCTGAACCTAGATTCCACCTACCCATCAAAAAATCTAAAAGTTAAACCAACGATCACAACCTCTCACTCATGCTTCAATGAATATTTACTAAACTAGAAACGAATCGCCTAGACCTGACGAATTATTATTGTTAGAAATATAACTAGAGTTCAATGCGCTCTACCTCCCAAGCATTCTTAAATTCGCAAAGAAATAAAAAGCAATTGAACACATTACATAAAATTGCACAAAAAAATATAATTGAAACCATGATTCGTGACCAAAAAAAAGGGCTAAGACTTGCAGAGTCACCTCCGGAGACAAAGAGAGGTTGAGAGTTGTGAAAGTGAACGCCGCGAACGGGACCATCGTGCTCGTCGAACCGATCAATCAGAGTCCCCATTCGGTAGTCCCATAGTTGAATCACACCACTATGAAGACTCGCGAGAATCCACGGCCTTTTGCTGTGAAAACTCAGTCCCTTCACTCTATTACTTTTCGTCTCGAACTTCGTCAACATCTTTCTCCAACACTACACCGACAAAAAAAACAAAGAACGCCGAATCCACTAACACTGCAGATCAAAATAGCATATTAACAGATCTAAGGGGAAATGAAAACAGAAATCAGAACTCAAGAGGAAGCACACAAAGATCTTTACCTCAGATCTGATCAGTAAAGCACAAATATATAAACATAAGTGTTCAGTTTCTCTGTTTCTAGATCTGAGTCGATGAGGCTAGTGAGAGTGAGTGGGTTAACCTTAGGAACAAGACAAGAGAGTAAGGGGAGGGAGAGGACATAGAGGATATTTAGGGAGTTTTAAGAGGGCAAATTAGAAATTGCATAGAACCAATTCTGTTTTCCGGCTGGAGATCCAATATTCCTTAGATGGGTGTGTGAGAGGGATTCGTAGCCGTTCGATGGGATTCTGGTGGCCGTGATCATTTTGAGTTATTTTTAATTATTAGTTAAAATATGATTAATTTATTAATTTTAGATTGTATAATTTTATTTTTTTGTTAATTATCAACTCAAATTCAAGTTTAATTAAATTTAAATATGTATACTATCATACTTCCTCAACTCCGTTTTATTGCAGGATTTTGAACTAGATGTGATGAAATGATGTGATTCAAATTTAAATTTAAATAAAATAAAAATCTTAGAAGTCATCCCAAACCCAATCAATTTGAGTTCGAATTCGACCTATTTGACCTAAAAATAAGTTTTTGGAGCCATCCCAGAAGATATCATAACTCAAGTCTGGGTAACAATACAATAGAGATGACTTAAAACAGGGATAAGCAACTTGCAAGTAACTATCATCAACAACACACGCAGAGACTGCACAGGCAAGGTCCCTGGAATGACACATTTTACATGATATGAGGCCAGAATTTCAACATAGGTGTGCAATGTCTTCATTCCAAATACATATATGAACATAACAGACATGTAATCTGTACCATTAACAAGCTAGTATCAGAAGAAAATGCCCTGGAGGTATAGATCAAACTTCTGAAACTTAAATGTCTTCAATTCCAGGTTAGAAGTGAAAAAGCTGGGATTTCTGATAACATCTTCCCTTTCAGGACTGAAACGATTAGGGACAAGTCGCATAAGATAATGAATATGCAGAGAATTCACCTCTGCTTTTCTCTTAAATCTCCTGAATGTGCTTTCCATGATTTTCCACTTGAGACGAAACTGCTTTTCAGGCTCCATATGCTGTCGATGCCGTTGGAATATGGAAATGATCATCGATTAGTGTCTTTCGACTATTTCTTGCTTTGAAGCACATTAACAATCTCCTCAGCTCTAGATTGGATACCCTTAAGATACTCGGTAAGAATGCGTTGCTGGTATGAGCCACCCTCCTGAAAAGATGGAACGAGTTAGAAATGGAAAACCGTTTAAAGTAGATAGATGGCTACAAGGATTCAAGGTTAAGGGTTTTTCTTGATACTGTTCGGATCAGAGTCCGCTCAATTCGTTTCTTTATGACAGCATAGAATTCTTCTGGAGAAATTTCTCCTTTGCCAACCGTCATGCCATTTATTAAAAGCGTGTTCCATTCTTCCTCAGGAGCTGAAACAAAGTGCATTCTTGTAAAATCTCTAGGAAGAAGCATGACCCATCAAAAATGGAATACTATGATTGACTCAAAGACAATGAACTTTCACATGAGGCAGAAATGTTGAAATCCAAAGAAAATGTAAAATTTTCCCAGACAGTATGAACATTAAGCCTTCCAAAACCATAAAAATTGGTGAAGAATTGCACTATTGAGCACCTTATATGTTTCTGAGTCCACATATGCTTTCAAGCACAACAGTAATGAAGATTAGTAAACACCTTTTATTACAGTTTCAAGAAACTGCTCAGCCTTCAAAACTTCATCTCCTGCACAATAAAAACAGATAAGAACCATATGTTCAAGGCATCCAACCTATGAGCTTACCAACCAGCAATAACACTAAAGTGAAGATCAAAATAAGCAAAGAACAGATTCAGCAATCAAAGATTTATCAAAAGAAGAATATTAAACAATGGTCTATCCAAGCAACTAAGGGTGACCCGAATGACCTACCAACGTATAAGTTCGGATTAACAAATGACGACATACTTAAGTTTTACAGACCATTGATGTGTTATATTCTAATTCTTCCATTCTAAAGAGGGTTCGAAGTAACCATCAAGTAAAACCAGAACAAACTTTGTAAGCCAAATTTAGTGGCAGCTTAAGGTTCCTACACAAACAACTAACAACGCTTATCATCTTGACCAACACCAGTTTCAGACCTTACAATATGACTTAAATTCCATCTTTTTTCCATACATAAATATGGAAAAAAAACATTTATCATTACCTTTCTTTGCATAACTACGCTTGGAGAGAACACTGGACGCATAAAATTGAAGGACCTTTTGCAACATAGCTTCAAGACCAGGCTTATCTCCATCTTCTTTTGCCTACAAATGATTGGTAAATGAATAATGAATGAACAGAAAGAATTAGCGTATGAACAACTTCTGCATGAGTCATATTTGCTTAAATTAGTCACCAACTCATCCAAAAAGCAACTGAAAAACCATGTTTTTTTCAGTCAACAGTTCTGAAACAAGAGCAGAAAGCACATATTTCACAATTTTCCATTGTTCTCCTCATGATACAATCCTTTTTAGACAAACTGAAACAGACATGAAGAAGCACTAATCAGCACAGAAAAGAATAACATACTTGTCTTAGTTGTGCACTAACTTCTGAAAGGAACCCTTCATCTAGCTGCCCTTCTTTCTCCCTTTGGATAATGTTCTAATGAACAGGAATATGAATAGGCATGGATTCACAACAAATGACTGAAAAGTATAAGCATTCCACAACTCTGTTCATAAAGATGAAGTAACATAATCCATATAATGGTGCCATCAATGCTCCCCATTCTTTCGGCAAGATAAGGATTAGTTCACAATATTGCAGACAATTTATAATCACAATGGTATCAATTATCCAACTTATGAATGCTAGCAAGATTCAGGCCTCAACCAACAATTATGTTAATGCTCAGTGCCAATACAACTACAGCTCTCAGTTCAAACAGGATTTTTTTTCATCACCACCGGACTTCCTTTTTTGATGAAGTAATTAGAACCTAAATTTTGCAGAGCCTTCTCTCCCATCTCTTTCTTCTGTGCAAATTTACACGTTCCGTATCCAGGCAAGAACAATTTCCATAAGAACCAATGTTAAGATAAATTCAAATACCTTAGGTTATTTAAAATGAGACTTCAGATTAAACATGTTTAAGCATAGGCAAGGAGATCTGACAGATCACTAATGCCAGAGCCAGTTTCTATAGATAGTAAGCTGACAAACAAAAACAAATGAAATAAACAATGTTAATTTGCATAAATAATCAGTGAGGAACTTAACAAATGGAACCAATATCTTACCTTTTCCATAAGTTTGAGGGCCCCAGGATCTCGGGGAGGCCACGAAGTCTCTTCCTCTTCATCCACTACGGGTTTCAAAACCGCCTTCAGGATGTCAGTAGATGACTCAATCTTTTCCTAAGGGAACATTACAAATAAAAAAGAAACATAAAATGAATGAAAGAGATCATTATAAAGTATTTACGTTTCTTATTGTATCTGGGAGAGAGAGATAGACATGTGCCTTAGTCTTGTGGACTACACGGTCCACTATACTCATTACAGATACAGCTAATTCCTCATAATCTTTCTGCAAAAAAGAAAAGAAAAGAAAAGAAAAAGCCAACAGATTCTATAAAAATCAAAGGACAGAAAAGATATTGGCAGTGGAGACAATAATGGAATAAAAAACATCAAAATTAAAAAACCATGCTTTATCATCCTCTGATTTGCAGGTATCACTTCTTGCAGCAAGACGTATCCAGAAACTCTCGTTGAAAGCAAGGATATTTTCAACAACAAGCTTTTGAAGCTGTTCATAGAAAATGTGGCTTGAGAAGTCAACTAATTGTATCATAAACTGCAGTTCAAACCATAAGTTTCTAATCATAATAACCTTATCAAGTCCATGAAGAGCATATAGTCTAAGTCTCTATATCCACAAGAATTAATTCCTAACATTTCCATGAAACCAAATCTCCCTAATCAAATTGAAAAAAGGAGAAAAAACGAACGATTGACTTACTTCTGATGGATTTGCATCCCTTAACATGTCAATCAACCTATCCACTTCAACGGTCTTTTTAAACGACTCCTCAGCATCCTGGTTGACCGCAGTGATCAAAGTTCTCCTGTATAATTGAACCAAAGTAACTAAATTGCCATCACAAGGTCTAATTAACCACACAACAGATACATATGAAACATGTTTAACAACTAACGACAGAAAAAGCAGTAAAGAACCAAGACCCACTAGAAAAAAACGCCGTCTGTTTATTTTGTGACACAATTGCAGTTGTGAACATTAACATCTATAATACTAAAAAACCAACATTTCAAACAACATAAAACTGAGTCGGTTGTCTGAAACCGTGACTACAACTACCTTCTCCTTAACTCCACCAAATTGGTTGTAAAAATGGGCTTCAGCTTCAAAGTGTTAAAAATCCTGGACCTCCCACCTTGGAACAGCGAATTCACTGATATTAAGCGATACCCAGAAGACAGAACCTGCAAAATCCTCAAAATAAGAACGAGATAGAATGACAAAACGCGTAAACGGGTCCCAAATAATACAAAAACTAATCCCAAAAGAAGCACCTGGTAGGTGGAGAAATACGAAAGAGAAGGAGCGTTTGGTGCTATAGTGGCCATTGAAGTCCGTTGTGGCGGGAGATGGCTAAGGTAACGAGAATCATGAATGTTATTTTACTAAATCGTGAGGGACTTGAACTGTTATTGGATTAAATCAGAAGCTTATTTTAGAGTATACTACTTAAATTGTGTACAAATTAGCACTGCTTCATATTTTTCAATGAAAAGATACAGAATTAAGGTAGAAAAGGATTTATGTTATTTACTATGTTTTGAAATAACTCTAAAATAACTTTTAACCAATGATTAAAAAATCTACCAGTTTGATTGGTTTAATCATAAAAATCTTGACTAATTTAATTGTTTAGTTCGATTTTAAATTTTCAGTTTAATTTATTTTAATAAAAATTAATCAATTTATTAATTAATCAATCAATTTTTTAAACTAATAAGTTCTATATATTAAAATTAATTAATTAATTTTTATTTAACAATTTTTTTAATTAAATTTCAAATTCTTCAATAGAAAAAATAATCTCTTTCAGTAATATTTCAATGTTTTTAATTTTATTCAAGCTTTAGTAAATTTTATGGCTGTTTAATATCAGTTGAAACTTTTAAACCTTAATATTTTGTTTTACCAGTTTAACCTTCGGCCCGATTTTTAAATTATTGCTTTTAACCTCTTTTAAATTCTTCTTCTTCTCTTTTTCAAAGACTTTAGTTTAATTTCTAATTTTCTATATGATTTGAAATAACTCAAAAAAAATTAAAAGCAACAAGTTTTTGCACTTTCTGCCAACAATGTCTTTAGTTTCCCATTAAATCTAATTTGGACTTTTTTTTAACTTGTTACAAAATTATATGTAACCCCCTATATAGAAGCTACAGTCATCTACACATAAGACAACCAATTTCCTGTACACACATTCACGACACGCATTTCGGCTCGATGTTATACATGTATACATTATAAATTTCCTTAATGCTTAAAAGTAGTAAAATATTTTTATATTTACATAAAAACTCCAAATTGTCGTGTATCTCCCTTCTCCGTATGCTCATTCTAAAACTTTCAAGACTCATACATATGCTTAATTTCTACTGGACATACATGCTTTATTATTACTGGTCACGCATGCCTTAATCCAATTGATCCAAGTGTTAACTTTAAAAAAATTGCATATTAGTCATTATTCTTCCTTTACTTCCCACATTGGTCTATAATATTATCAGTTAATTTCATTTCCCTATGTTTTAATTTTCTAATGTAATAAATTTCATACAATTTGGTTAATTATTTCGAAAATTTTACCTAAAACACTAAAGGCTCTTTGAAAACAGGGATAGCAGTCACAACTCAACTTTAAGTCATAATTCAAAAATTTTAGAGACACAATAAAATTTCAGTTCCTTCATAAAATTTTAGATCTATATCTCTAGTTTAATTTTTAATTGAAATCATCCAATTTGAAGATCTACAAGTCAAAATATAGCCAAATTACATAAATTTGTTCAATAGAACGTATCCATTCAACGAGGTACATATCTCAAATCAACTAACTTTGGTCTTATTATGCAAGAATAACACAAAAATACATTCAATCCCGAATCAACTAACTTTGGTCTTATTATGCAAAAACAACACAAAAATATATTCAATTTAACCAAAAAAAATCCATAAGCAAATGAGATATTTCTTCTACCAATTCTCCTCGCATCATATTCATAAATGCAAGCAATATCAAAAATTCTCATACATATTTCACATTTAAGTATGTATGTCTATGTCAAAATGAACAAATTACCCATTAACCCATGTTTTTTACATTAAGTATCATAATGTCTTTTACTAAGATGCACTTAATTCATCATATTCACTTCTTAATTCATCATAGACATGTGATAATACTTCCAGAATATATGTTCGGGCGTTACATCATATGTGTATCAAAATACAATTAAAATATGATTTTTTTTTATGTTTGACTCTAATATGGAAATAAGTTTAGTTAAATTTATTAAGTTCTAATTCTAATTAAATTGAAAATAATTTATTAATTTTAAATTTGATATCAGTCACTTTTACATGCATGTAAAAGAAAAAGGCAAATTACATAAGACTTTACTTTAAAAAACATATCAATTTTAGGAATTTTTTAAAATTTTATATACAGTTGAGACTATTAATATTAATAAATGAACATATTTGTTCTTATTTTATGTAATTACAATTTTGATTTCAAAATGATCTTAAGAAAAAGGGAACTCCTTGTGGCAAATTAAGATGGAAAGTATACTTTTATAAATTTCAATATTGGTATAAAGATATAAATATGTGTATTTGGATTATTTTGTAATATTTATTCCAAGTCACTCACTCTTAAGCTTGGCAATTAATCCTACCTACCCGCTTAACTTAACATAACCTAACCTGGTTTAGATTAGGATAAGGATGTTAAGCCCTAACCTGGTCTGAGGCAACACAATTATTTTTAAAAAGTCATTTTTATTGTTAATTTAAAATTTAAAAAACAGGCTTGGTTGAGTTGAGCTTCAACCTATCCAATGGACTCAAAAAGGTGGAACGCCCACCCTAGACGCCCGTACATTCCAGCCCGATATTGTGTGAGGGAGGCAAATCACGATTTGATCCTAGCCAACTTCTCGAAAAGATGACCTAGTGTTCGGTGGGTACAAGGAGTCATCACATTGGATGTGCTCCCATACTGCCACTGTCAAGACTCAAACCTGAGACCTTGAACTCACTTTTCTTCTCAGGTTGCAAGGCCAATCCGATCTATTACTGTTGGGCCCGGGCCTCGGATGCCCGAATCCCGAGGCGGCCCCTCGGGTCGCGCCCGCGCCGAGCGCCCCAAACCGGGGACCCGATCCCAACATTTAGGCACAAACATACATATTAATACATACATACATTGTCAGTACATACACAACCATACAT
>JANJEY010000235.1:80995924-81020578 GCA_024703695.1 Erythroxylum cataractarum
TGTTCATACGCACGTCGCGACGTCTGGGTCGAGGAACTCGACTCCGAACCCAGATTTCTGCAGATTTCGACTGCCAAATCCTCCATTTACCACACTCAACACTTCTAAACAATATAACAGGTCTTAAAAGGCATTCCTAAGTCATTCTCAACTCCCAAACACATCAATCTAACGATTTAGCCATATTTTTCGCCCAAAACCCTAAAACATCGTCGATTCTCACATAATCCACAATCTCAATGTTTAAATCCAATCAAAACAAGTTAAGAAGGAAGTAAACTTACCGATTGAAGCTCTAAATCTGTCGAAACCTTCCGAAATTGCGACTCTCTTCTCTTCCTCTTCTCCTCTCTATCGACGGCGCTTCTTTCTCTTCTTTTCTTTTTCCTCTTCTTCGTTTCTCCTTCCCTTGTTCTTCTTTTATACTTGCTTTTATTTTAACCTAAAGCAAGATCACCTTAATTAGCCTAATTCCCTTTTTCTTCTTAAGTAATTGTCCAAAATGCTCTCACATAATTTAATCCGCTAATATCTTCTTTAATCTCAAATAAACCGTCATTTGCCATAATTATCTCAATTAATCCGAATTAAGGCACAAATCACATAATAATATCATAAAAAAATATTCGGGGCCTAACAATTACCACCTTCAGATACACCCTTTCTTTTTAGGGTATAAAAGTCCTCCCTTTTTTTTAATAAAACAACTAACCACTCTGGTCCAAACAAATCCTTTCAATACATCATCTTTCCAGCTAACTCCACATGGTCCCATCCTATTTGTTTACTTTTAGAACCTATAATTTTTCCCCATATAGGGATGACAATGGTTTATACAGAAGGCGGCAAGACCAATTCAATTTTTCAAAATTAATAAATTTGTCATTAAAAAGAAGGTTATTTTCGTTAAAATATCTACTCAAATTCTAATTGATATCTAAGTTAGAGATGTTCGATTTGATTCAATTTTTAAAGATTAATCAAACTACTACTAAAATAATGTTATTTTAATAGAAATGATGAGGTTAAATTTTAGTTAGTGTCTTTAGTATAGATGATAAAAGAGGCTCAGTTATGATTGGTCCAACTTAGAAGGATTTTGTTAAATTTTGTACGGTTGAGTCCAAGAAAACATATAAGTCTAAATAAGATTTCATCTTAAAACCAATTGGTAATAAGAGAAGGAGTTTAGACTTATATGCATCCTTAAGACCATATAGTCTTTCCTTGTGATCAAACTCCCACTTATCATTTGAGCAACTAGAGGAGGATTTGAAGTCTGAATAAAGCAAGTTACCCTGCAGTATTGTTTGCCACAAGAGAGGCTTATTTGACCTCAATCATAAGTCTAATCTGATGAGAATTATTTACGTATCTTTGTAAATTGTCCAAATAAAAAGGAACTCACACGTGAGGAAGAGTGTTTGGAAAATCTACTTGTAAATGTTCCACGTTGAAGAAATAGAGGAAATAAAATTAATATATAAATCTAGTGGGCTAATTTATTTATTGTCAATTGGTTTTAGGATGAAACTTCATTTAAATTAATATGTAGTTTAACTTTTTTTCTCGTGTAAGCCTACAGGCTCATTGAAAATTTAACATATTTAAAATTAAAGGGTCAAAATTGAATTAATTAGACTTTGAATCAGACCCAAACTTAAAAGCTCAGTTTGAGACATAAGTTGACCATTTTGAGCAGTCTACGTTATAACGCCAAATAACATTGATTTAGAAAAATTCTCTAAACATTTTTTTTAATATTGAAATTTATAATTTTAAGATAAATTCTTTTTCAAATTTTAAATGTAAATGGAAATCTTACATTAAAAAGATATGAAATTATTGAGAACATATGAGTAAATATGATCCATTAATTTAATGATTTAAATTTTTAAGTTGGAATATAATGTCAAAACTCACAAGTATTCTTCCTCACTAGACCAATACTATAAACCTCCCAAGTAAGTGGGCTCCTTAAATGCTAACAAATCCTTGTTTTAAAAAGTTTCTTTAAAATAATATTATTTTTAATGAATCGAGTGGATTAATCTATGGATTGACATTGTCCAATTTTTTAAATAATATTTTAAAATTAAAAGTTTAATACAACATTTTTAATTAAGCCCAACTAACCTAAAATTTAACTTTCTTAAATAAAACGATTTCGTTTTATTTAAAAATTTGAGCTTTAGTCAATACAAACCTGGACAACCCAAACTCAATTAAAAACATTTGAACATAAACTCATTGACCAATCCATTATTATCCCTAGTTAGCATTATCTTCACACCTCCGGTTGTTAGATGCTAAAAAGTGTTCTTTTCACATTGGATGGCCGACTATATTGATCAAAACGCAGCTTTTTGCTTTCCCATTACATTTGAACTTATAAATATTAGTCAACAAATGAGTCTCGGGTGTGAAAGTAAAGAAAGTATGAATCTAAATGCATTATGAGAGAGATGGTATGGTCATCCATACTTTAGAATAATAAATTGAGTTGAATTTAAAGTTACATTAGGCAAATTCGAAGCAATTGAATTTTGAATCATATTTTAACCTGAAAAAATGAGTTGGATTAGTTTGAATTGATTTAATGGAACAATATTACTTTCATGTAATTAATTAAAATGAAAAAAAAATAATTTCTAAAAATTTTAGTTAATTTATTAAAACAATATCATTTTGGTCTAATTTTGAATTTAATCAAATTTCTACCTAAACTTGCCATAAAAATAAGGGTTTGAAAGGAATTTGACTTGAACCTTAACTACAGTTACCAAGTGTTCCAACAACAACAAAGATCAGGTAAAAGTTTAGAGGTTTTGAATAATCCAATTGATCGTAATCTTATCCTTAATTAGTTGAATCTTATATAAAAAAAAGTAAATACATATTAAAATAATTAAATAAAATAGACACAAAAAGTTAGTAATAATAATATAAAATAAGTAAATGCTCGTAAATAAAAATATAAAATAAGTAATATAATAAATATAACACAAAGTAAAGAATAAAAATAAAATAAATAAATAAATACACCCAATAAAAATAATTAATAGGTGTTATTAGTGATAAATATTTTTTTTCCATCATTTTCAACAGTTTAGCCCATTAAATAAGAGCCTATATTCCTCGAACTTTTCAAATTGGTATTGACATCAACAAAGGATTTTAAGGAGTCCTACGAAAAAATTGGACTGTATTCTATATTATATTATTGGCCTTGTGTTACTTTGACTAGTTTAATTTTAGAAGTATAGTTCAGGTCAAGTTTAGATTTTTATTAAAAAAAAAAATGAGATTTGGGTTCGAACGGCTTATTTCAACTTGATAAAAATTCAAAATTTTTTAATATAAAACAATATCAATTTGAATAAAACGACATTATTTTTAATTTTATAAAATTAAAATATATATATTTAGTCCCGATTGAATTAGAAATTCGCCAAATTCGATCCAAGTTTAGGTTAAAATTTTGGCCATTACCAACCCTAGAGTGTCGGTCCTAAAAGATTGCTTCTAATTTTAGGGTATAGCTAACTGCTCTCAACCAATCAACCGTCTAACATTCAAGTTTAGAGTTGACTCTGTTGAGCCATCCAAATAACCATTCCACTTAAGATTTTGACATTCAACACTTGTTACATAAGGCAAGAAACTTAGATGATTGTCAACGTGTGGTGACTTTATTATTATTTTTTTAGGAGAAAAGGTTACTAGAGAGGAGATTTTGTATCTATATTTAAATATATGACTTTTTAAAATTTAATTTAATCTCAAAATTTTTAAAGCTTTTAATTTAGTGACTGACCTCTTAAAACTAATATAGATAAGTTAAAATGTTATTTTTGAAAATGTGGTATATTTATTAAATGTCTGCCCATCTATTAATTCCATTAGTAAAAAGGTAAGATTTAAAATTAAATTATTAATGTTTTTAAAAGTTAATTACTCAATTGAAAATTTTAAGATATTAAGTACTAAATTGAAAAAAATTTAACAGATTGAACATTTTAAGATCGGTTATTCTTTTTGTTAAATATATACAATTAAATTAAAATATTATTTTTATTTATTGTAATGTAATGTATAATTTGGCGTGATCGAATAAGAATAAAGAATACCTTTTAAAGTTTACCAAATCACTTGAGTAAGTTATCACAAGATGTTTACTTTAACTCTCGTGCCATGTAGTTACTTAGTAGGAAGTTCAACCCAATATTCTTTCTGTCTTTGCTAGTTGTAATTCTTGGATAAAGGTTTCGAACTTACAACTTAGCTTTTCAAGACAAGTGTATGGGGAAAAATCTCGTGAGGCTGTCTACAACTATAGGATTGTCATATTCTCAGAATCTCTGAGCAAAGACCTCTAGCTTAACTTACTACAAGAAGAGTCGAACTTTGCAGCTTATCAGGTATTAACAGATCTGGACACTATAAGATATACCCTTTGGTTATATTTTATTTATTTATTTAAGTATTTATTTTAATTTTATTTACGTAATTGTTTAGTGTGTCAATTTTATTTATTTGCTCTTTAGCTTGAATTACTCTTTTATTTTCACATTTACATGTTAGTCTATCAGAAACAACCTCTTTATTATATAGGAGCATGGTTAAATACTAACATACCTTTCCATATTTTATATTATTGCGAAACTTTGGATTGAGTGTAACGACGATAATGTACATTCAAAATTAAAAACAAAAAAGGGGCACCAAATTGAAATTTTTTTAAGAAATTGTGCACTTTAGAATAATTTATCCCCTTTTTAAGAATACATATAATTAAATTAAAGTATTATTTTTTATTTAATGTAACGTCTCTATCAAATATTAATTTATCGTGAGTTTTAAAATTTTAATTATTAAATTCAAAAAAATTTAAAAAATATTGAAAGACTATTAAATTTGTAATCTCTGCGTTTGCCCTTAGCTGTTTATCCATAGCCCCTGTTGCCCATATGCCCATAGAGCGAATGCCCATAACCCCTTTGTCAGATTCTTTTTTGGTTCACTCACATTCCCTGCGTATCTATTTTCGTTATAGAACGGCCAAAGAACGGAGTTCAGAGAGAAAAAGAGATTATGAAGATCAGATGTGACTTGTGTGACAAAGCAGAAGCCTCAGTGTTTTGTTCAGCAGATGAAGCAGCTCTCTGCCATGGGTGTGATCACCATGTTCATCATGCAAACAAGCTCGCAAGCAAGCACTTTCGCTTCTCCTTACTCCATCCTCCATTCAACGACTCCCCTCTTTGTGATATCTGTCAGGTGCTCTATGATTTTTCATTCCCTTTGTTTCCTCTTTCTTTGCTATATTTTCTGGATCTGTTCAAGACAGAGATTGAACATATAAAGCTTGGATCTTTGAATCTTCCTTCATTTAACATTTATCTTCAGGAAAGAAGGGCTTTTCTTTTCTGCCAAGAAGATAGAGCAATCCTATGTAGAGAATGTGACCTTCCAATTCACAAAGCAAATGAACATACCCAGAAACACAGTAGGTTTCTTCTCACAGGAGTCCAGCTCTCAGCTTCCTCATCTTTATACGCAACAAATGTTAGGACTAGAAGCAGAAGCTCGCAGCCATTTTTAAGCAAGCAAAGCTCGATCTCTAGTGAATTACTCAGTTCTCCTTCTGTAAACAGAGCATCGCCCTCAATATCACACAATATTGACGATAACCAGCCAATTGATAACGGTTCAATCTCCACAAGTAGGAGCATATCAGACTACTTGGAGACACTACCAGGATGGCGTGTGGATGATTTTCTCGACCCTTCATACACTAATAGTGGCTTTCCAAAAGCTTGGTGCACACCCTATGTATAAGCGTACAAGACCAAGTGTTGGTTTTTGAGGGTGTAATTTTTCTTGACTCCGTCAAGATTCACACACCCTTTTGTCACGATGTTTCGTGAGGTTCGATGCAGAGTTCTGATCAGTTTTTCTCCATTGGCAGATCCAAGATCTATGGAAAAAGATACATGAGCGGTTTTTCCTGCAGAAGAATTTGCCTTCTGTGTTAATCTAATCTCCACACTATGGTTTACTTGGCTGAAATTAGAAAATACACAGTTGATTATTGTTCTACAGTTCCCAAATATTCACATCTCCATTCAGCAAGAAAAACAGACACTTACCCGGAAAGGAACATATCGTAGTCTGTCCAATCCATTTTCATGTTAGTCGTCGAACCTTAATTTGTTGGTTAGAAGTTTCAACCCTTGCGCTCGTTTCACTCTCTTTTCTTATTACATTTCGGCTTTGAAATTTCTGCCCATAGCAACAGAAACAGTAAAAGAGTGATGTTGCAAGGTCAGAAGAATCACAATAATCTAATGTAAATACAAGGTGGCATTAATTCCATTATGATTCCTAGACGACAGTACCACTAGATTTTGGTCAGTCCGATCTATTACGATCTGATTCAATCCAAAGTGGAACCAAAATCTAGAACCAAACCAAAGTAGAACCCACCAGCCTATAAAATTCAGGTCAGACTCAAATTTAAGGGACCAACTTAAGACTCAATCTAAAAAAGCCGATTCTTCATTATTTAAAGAAATCATTTTAACGTAACTGATCGAAACTTTATTTTAATCTATACATTTAAAAACTTAAAAGCTAAAATAACATTTTAATGCGGTCCAAGCAACCTCACGTTGCTGACAATGGGCATCAGGCCATTCCGTCACGTGATCATCCCTGCATGTAATTAATCTCTCTATCAAATAACCCAACTTTATACCAAAGGACACATTCTCATAATTTGTAGCTATTGAACAGAACAAGGTCACACGGGAATCATGAGAAGCTGACTGTAACTTCTCAGAGTTTTCTAACAAACCAGTTTCTTCCTTTCACTAGATGCTATAAGACAGATGGCCATAGTAACGCCGACAAATAAAAATCATTCTGCAAATACAGTTTGATAGATGAATCTACTTATATGCGCAAAAGTGAAGAGCTAAAGAACCAAGTAGGGATACGATGTTTCAACCTTCTATACATATATTAAAACAGGTGCACGATTCTGCGCCACATGATCAAGAACAGAACAAAATCTTGAATCGGAGTGGGTCGAGGTTCTTTTTCCCTTTAATTTGAGCCTTATTTTACAGCCCACAAGGGAGAGGGAAAGGAACAATATGTAATGTATATATACATTTTAGACAATTAGATACAGGATTAATTAAAGAATTGAATTCGGTATTTTGCATGAGTACAAACAAGTGAATGAACGCCGAACCCTGCAGATAAGGAGGGAAAAACGAAACACAAAAGTGAAAATTGTTAGAATCAGAGTTTGGTACATCAAAAAATGACGACTTTCAGTTTCAAATTTTACATCAAACCTTTCACGGCATAAAACAAACCAAGTAAAGATAAAATACATTGGGACCTTGTGATTTGATCTTTTTTCATTTCAGTTACTCCTATGGTATAATCCTTCATATTCTGTAACTATATAATCCTTCATATTTCATTAATTTTCTATCTTTTTTTTCCCCTTAAAACAACGTAATATTAGAATTCTTAAATTCTAATACAAGGTTGTTTTGAAGTTATAAATACACAAGAAACTAACATAAAAAGATTATGATAGTTAAACAAAAATATAAGAATTGACATTTTAAAAGAAAAAAGTGGAATCACAGGGGCTATTGTGTAATTGACACCAAAATAAAAATCCCACCTATGTGTACTGAAACATTCAGATTTGGTAATTGAATATATGGGTATGGAGAAACATATCCTAATCCTGAAGGTTGAAAACCCTGATATATGGTAAAAGCAGAAATACATTATGGTGTACGAGTTTATTACCTTCATTTGGAGGGAATTTATTGCGTTGTCAAGTATATGCGAAGAGCCTATCCGCAATCTTTGTGCGACAAATTGGACACTCAGAACATGCCAGCGAACAAGATTTACACACTACAAAAGACGAACAAACAAAAAATTTAAATGATTTGAGTAATTAATAGCTAAAGGCACAATTTGAGAAACTTCAGTGACCGACTTACAACAAAAGTGTCGACACGGTAGAAGAATTGCTGCTGTTGGTGATTCAAAACATACTTTACACATATGGGAATTAGCATCTCCATTTCCTTGACTCTTCAGCTCCTTTTCCTTCATTTCTTGCATTCGTGCCTGAGAAGAAAAATTAGAATATATAGATAAGCACCCCCACCCAAAAAAATAAATAAAGAAGTATAATCATTCAAATCAATTGCATCAATTACTAGAAATCCTTGGTCATCTAGTTATGTATGAAATTTATGAGCCCTAGAAACAAAAAGACAGATCTTAAATTAATATGGAAATAAGACGAGGAAGAATTTTAAGCTGATATCAATATTGATCCAGTGGTAGTAACTTTTCAAATGTTGGAGTCTTGGACATCTAACCAATGGGAAGACTCAATCCAGGAACCATTTGAAGGCCATGGAACTTGAGTACAAGTTAGCTTTACACTTTAACACTGCAAACAACTATCCTTAAAAGACAAATGCCTTATACAGATGCAAAAGTTAAATAAAGAGTATTTACCTTCAAGCGAACAACTAGAGGCTCTTCCCTTGGAATTTCATCAGCGGATTTTGATGTATTTAAAAGTTGTGTGTCTCTCAAGTCAACATTATGATTAGTTTTCGGATCACAAATATGGTCGACCCCATCACCGTTCCTATCATTAGCATTCAAGTCAGGGGTAGTTCCCGCTTCTTTTTTTAATCTAGCAACAAGCACCCACATGTTAGCTAAATCATTTTCCAGAGCGTCTTCCCTTTTCTTTGCATCTTCTGACTTTTTCCTGTACTCCTCTTCGATGAACTCCTTTTCAGTTAACGCAGCCTCAAGAGCTGCCTCCCGCTGTTTCCTTGCCTGCAGTTCCATCTTCAGATCATCAGGATCAAGATCCCATGATTCAAAGTCATCAGAGTGCAATCCCATAATATCACTTCCTCTGCCAGAAAACCGTCCTTTCCTCCCCTGTCTTGTGCCATCACTGTACTTCCTATTAACACCATTTACAGATTGCAAGCCTCCACCCCTGGAATGTGCTGAATCTCGAGTAGCCAACAGTTCCTTTTCGAACTTCGCATTCTGTAGCGAGAGTTTGGTGACTTCACTTGCCAAATTCTTCAATTCGATTGCCGCAGCAGATGCCAGTTCCTTTGCATAGGAGGCCTCTTCTGCTAATTTCTGATTTTGAACATGTAAACCACTATTCTCCTCTGAAAGCTGAACCTGTTCTAGCTTCAGCTTTTCATTCTCAATCTCCTGCTCAAGTATACAAGTCAATACTTATGATGCCGTTCATTATTTTACCATTGAAAACATATCAAATATGGGTGGCATGTGACCTATCACATGAACCTTAATCTAACAAATTCCAGGAATGGTATATTCCAGCATCTCTTTCCAAAAATTCAATATCCTATGGGAATGATTCAATGCATTACATAAACCAAATACAAATTTATCAAATGAAAAGGTGTCAAGTACTAGTGAATTCAAAGCAAGATTTACCTGTGACTGAACTTTCTTTTTCAGTTCATCAACAAACTCATCAGAAACAGAGTGCTCGGAATTTAATGATTTATCACCAGATAGAGCAGCCAACTGCTTTTCCAGGACACAAACTTTCTCTTGCAATTCCTTGTTTTCAGAACACTGCCAATAATCAAGTATGTAAAGAAGTAAAAATCGGATCAACTATTACTGAAGGGGGGGCAAAGTTTCAATTGCACAGGTAGAACGAAAGGCAAAATTAACCAAATGACAAGATATATAAGACAGATAAAGTTTGCCAAACCTTAGTTTGCAGTTGTTCCTGGAGGATGCGGTTGTCTGCTGATTTTAACTGTGGAATAAATCATTTAATTACATGCTAAATAAATGTACCAGCCAGTGACAAAGAAAAATCACATCAAATCAGCAGACAAACAAAATAAGGACCACTGTGTTATAAGATTTTCGCTAGAGGAGTGTTGCAAGGCAGTAAGACATGGCGAGCTGCTTCTACTAGATATTAAAGTAAACAAAGTTGAAGATATTCAATTATTTAAAGTTATTTTCGTTGATTATAGGGGGACTACTGCAGTTAAGACAGAGACTGATGAGGTAAATCAAGTAACCAAGCAAAAATAGTCTTATTGTTCTCAACTGCCACTATGACAGTAATCTGGTGTCGAACCAAGCCATATTGAACATCAAAGGCAGAAAGGTTGATGCCCACTTTCAGAGTATCAAAATATCATGATACAAGAAACTCACCTCTAGTTCAAAAGCCTTTTCATTACACTGGGTCATCAATCTCATAACTGTCTGTTGCACACAAATGAATTGACGTGCTAAGCTTCCATTGTTAGAAAGTCAAAAATCAGATTGCGAAGATGTAAATGAATCTACCTGTTGCATATCCACCAATGATGCATTGGCAATTGAAGCCTCACCACTCTCAATGATCCGTTGTTCCAATGCCATCATTTGCCTTCTCTTTTCAAGAATCTCACGTTCCAAGTTCTGTATCTGTACTCAATAATATATGTTGTTTTTAATGATGGTATTAGTAAGTAACAAGCTAACTATTGAGTTTTGTGAGAGATAGATGTTAGTTGCGTTCCTGTTTTGCAATTGAACAATGAACCCTAAAATATGCAAACGTGAGACAAATGAATCATGTAAAGTTTGTAATGAGTTGCAACGACAAGACTTATTAACCATTGCATCACCACTTAAACACAAAAACTAGAATCATCAGTCGGCTGGCAAACGCAGGCTATAATAATATTGATAAACATTGGAGGATGATGAATAGATTGCACAAAAGTTACAGAGAATCCCCTTTGTTACTGAAATGGAGATCATAAACTTGAGGACAAGAGCGGAGAGAGAAGAATAAATAACCAGCTCATCAAATCATGATGTTGGGTACCAGTTCCATAGATTTCGTTGCTGGAATTTGAACTTAATTTAAGATACCAGTAAAGATGCTTCGTTATGGGAGAAAGGGGATGCTTACTTGCATTTTTGAACCATCTGGATCATTTACAGACTGCTCCACCAATCGCTTCAAGGTACTGGTGCTAAATGCTATCTCTCCAGCAAGCATCTTAACCTGCTCCACAAGAAGATCCACCTGGTCCTGTGTAAGTCCCCCCTGCAACAAAGAGAGATGAGACTTTTAAGTCTTAAGAAGAGGTAATCCCAAGAATCCTATCATTGAATACCGCTTAATTAGATACATTAAATAAAATGAAAGGGGTATCTTCTCTCCATTAAGAAGATACGCATCTGACAACTTCTGCTCAACCATCTGCAAGTGTGAATAATCTAGTGGATGGTGGGATCACTTCTCAAAAAAAACAGAAGCCAGTGCACTTGCTCTTTCCCATGAAGATTGGGAGAAACATAAACTCTTAGAACAATATAGCATTCTTGCTTCAGGATTTTGCTTCCCAGGAATCCAGAAAAACTTTCCATGAGGTCTATTAAAACTATTGCTTCATTATTATTATAATTTCAGCGAACTGGAGTTAAAAACATGAAACTGATAACAAAGAAAATATCTGAGTGAGACATATAAAAAAAGATCCAAGGCAGACAAAATAGATTTGAAACATTATCAGAATGTGGACAAGCTAATATGCAACTTGCTTTATCAATTTATTTTATACGAAGCTAAATAAATTAAACAACTAACAAAACTGCTAGAACGTACTGCTGCTACTTTTGAACCACTTATAAGTTCACCAGCTTGAATCGATTCCGTAATTGTACTGCTACCCATTGAGAGTTCATCATTCAATTTGCTAGAAAATCTTTTGTGCTTAACTTCATGAGATGCATCTGATGGATTTACACAAAGATACGACTGAGGATTCTTTGCATTCTCACTTTCAAGAAGTAAGGTACTGTCTCTCAGAACATCAAGCTTCTGAACAAAACATAGAGAAATGGAAGATAAATGTCAGAACTAGCGTGTAAAGACATAAGCCTCAAAAGCTAAATGTAGGCAGTAGTTTGAATACTTTAAAAGGGAACAGGATATTAGGAAAATAAGAAGTCATGCAAACAACAAAATCAACTACTGGATAATTAGCCACATCAAAATAATTAAAGAAAGACAAAAATCAGAGATAGGCCTTGGTGTTGAGATATTATCAGCCCTATCCCAATTGCAGTACAACTTCTATGACAAAGCACAAACAAGAAAAGAAACATCAAGAAAATCAACCCGTGATCTTCAAGCCATAATCAATCACATAAACCCTCACACTGAGACTCACCACCCGGAAAGAATCAAACAAAAGAGGTAAATTCAAATAACTTGATATTTCCTGATGGAAAGATGGAAGTTGAACTCACATCATCCTCAGCAGAGTGGCTCCGGTGATGACCAGGAGCATCACACAAACCAGGAATCGTATTCTTTGTGGAAACAAGTATAAGCTTAGTTAGCCTCTGGATTCTACTCATAAGAGCAGCCTTGGCTTCCTCTTCCTCCTCCAATCTTGACTGCATCTTGACTTGTCCCTCTTCCAACTATTCAATTGAAAACATGAATAGCTTGAAATGAATGAACAAACACCAATAATAGCACAAATATATCCATCCATAAGATATATTGAAGGAAAAGGCACACAAACATAGATCAAAATCAACTGACCTTTTGCCGTAGGCTCAGAATCTCTTCATGACTTACACCAACAAGCATCCCTTGCCTTAACTGATCAAGTTCTTGTTTGAGGCTTGAGATCTCTCTTTGGTACTTTTTAATTAAAGATTTCTCATCAATAATCTGGAAGTATTTCCCCACATCAGCATCCAAACTCTATTCATGTAATAATTACTATAAATTACCATTTGTAAATGATATAAAGAGGAGATATCATGGCCTACCTTGTTACGTGAAACAAAGATTTCAATTTGCTTTGCCCTGTTAGCAAACTTCAGTGTATTATGAGTTTCCTCCATATTACTAGATGCAGGAGTAACTGTGCATATAAGCTGTACGCCAATTTAGCAAGCCAAGTGCATATTAGGTGCTATTTGCTCTATTTGTTTTCAAGTTACAACAATTAAACCTTTGTAACAAGTAGTACGAGTTATTGAAGAACTGAAAACTTAGGCTTCCTATTAGAAAATGACAGATCTTGATGGTACCTAAAACTCACCGAAACATGACCCTGCCCACTCAATGAAGATTGCAGTAGCCGGGTGAGTTTGGAATCTCGATATGGAACATGAGATGCCCTCCCTTCACTCAACTTTCCAATTACCTTTAGATCAGAACCACAACGTCAGTGGTGTTACAGAATTTCCAATTACAAAGAAGCCAAATATATTAATTTAAGGCCTTGACACCACACAAGAGTAGAATGGATCATCAAAACTACAGATGCTATAGTTAAGATACCTTATCAGGTTTATGTTAAAAATGTACCCCCAATCATGAAACAATGTTCAGACTAATGATAAATTAAAAAAAAAAATGTTCAGACTAATGAGTGTGAAAACGTATAGAATTGACCCCATAACTTACTCAGTATAAATTCTCAGGATAAAGAACAAGAATTAAATTAGGTAAAGAAAAAAGCATCATAGACACTTACAGTTCCAAGAGTTAGAAGGCTTTTGTTTATGTAAGCTCCTTCCTTTCTCCTTAGTCCAGTTGTCTCAGTCTTTGAACTCTCAGAACCAGCTAGATCAATCAGATTCTAAAACATAAGACAAAACAACCAATACATGAGCCACACAGTTTTTAAGAATATTCAAATTTCTGATGATTAGGGTAGAAAAAAACGTACAAGTTGAGAGAAGATCACTCCATCATACTCATCACCATGGGCACTACTCTCAATCATCTACATATCCAGAAACAGATCATTGTAATGTACATTCTAAATAAGAATCGCTGCTTGCTTGATAATGACAAAATTGACAGTAAATACAAATGGTGTACCGATAGATGACAAAGGATGGCAAAGTAACAGCATGCACCAAACATAAATGATGCAGGAATTAGCTTGGATTTCACTAAGCAAATTAGCCAATTGGTTATTACATAACACATCATTATTAGCTTACCAGAGTAAATATTGTATGACTTCGGCTACTCAGAAGATTATAATTATTTGAACCAACATGACGATGTTCTGTCAACATAAAGCGTCAATTAAAAACAGTGTGGTCAGGTGCCTTTTCAAATGTGAAACAACAATATCAATAAAGGCAAAGGCATCTCCCTACAGAACCACCTTCTCCAGCAGCAATGAAAGAAAGTGCATGTCCAGGAGATAAAACAACCTCTTCCTTTATACCCTCCACATAAGTGCCCTGGAAAAGTGGCACAGAAGTAAATACGGATCCATTTAAAAAACAAACATTTCAATCAAAAGAACATTCACTCCTAAGTAAAACATTTTATTTGCTTGTCAAATATATATATTAAGCATACAAGTAGAATCTGTTAGCAAGTATCTCAGTTGGCAACTTAGAATGGTTTTATTCAGGCATATTATTGGTTCATTAAGAGAGTAACATTTTGCTATCATTTTATTCATGATATGATGATTGTCATGGCAGCAAGTAAAAAGAAAAGGTGTGAATTGCGAAATAAACGAAGAAATGCAAAACAAAAATCATAGATGTTCTTAATAGCACCTGTGCATCCTCTCTAACACGTAGATTTTGTCCAGTTGGATCAAGTAAGTCATTTATCACCTGATATTAAAAATTCACATGGAAACATAAGTTATATCAGTTCGGCTGCGAGAAAAAAATCAGTTGATTATTGATGAATGCTTAATGTAGAAGATAAAAGCCAAGATAAAATGAAATCAAATGAATATGTACAGATATTCCAGAATCCAAACTGAGCAAAATTGCATACCATAGGACAGACAAAAAAAGTTTAAGAGACATGTCCTAAGCTCCAACTAAGTGTCTGAAGGACCACTCACCTCATTATAGATTTCAATATAGGAAACCCGCAGTAAGAACTCTCTTCCTGGAGTCTGAAGCAAGAATGAAATTAAGTAATTCAGGATTGCTAAAGAATAATTGGAAAAGGAATTATTAAGTCATTCAGGATTGGTAAGAAAACAAGCCAACATGCATATATAGGTATAAGAACAGCATTACTTTTGTAGAAACATGTTAAAGCAATTCTGCTTCCACAAATTAAAATCAATAATCTACTGATACTTTGAATATATTGAGCACATTAAATTTGGGTTGTAAATTTCAGGAAAGTACTCACATCTTGGATCATGCTGAAGACATCCTTTATGGCCAATGGTATAATGCCAGGTGACATATGATCTCCCTGTATATATATATAATAGTAATACACACAGATAAAACAAAAGAAGAAAACAACCAAGAAAATCCTAAATCTCAAATTTATGAACAAATTTTCAGACGTCAAACACAGCAAAAGAGTGTTCTTGCTGTAAATTAAGTTGATCCTAGTTAAGAATAAGATACGGATACATATTGCCCTGTCTTGACCATCACCAGTATAATTAATCGGTAGCTACCAGAGAGAAGGAGCAATTAGTGGGAGAAACACCAAAGAAAATGGCCTCAATGTAGATGGGAAGTTAACAAACATAGTTACAGTCCTATGTTGATTAACATTCACCATGAAAAGTAACCATTATATGTACTTATAGGATGCGTACATGATAGCATCCCGCATAGAAATAGAATGGCAAAGACCGAATAGATGAGTAAATTAGCAAGACAAATCCAAAGGAAAAGGAAATAAATAGTGACAGCAAGCTAAACTTACATGCATAGTATGAGTCTTTCCACTACTAGTAACTCCATAGGCAAAAACAGTTCCTGAATTTATAAACAGAGTTCAATTAAAATCTCCAACAGATCCAACCATAGAAACATTTATGATCGGAGCATCTCTGCATTACCGTTTACGCCTTCCATAGCAGCTTTGACGACTGGTTTAGCAGCTACTTCATAAACGTCTTGTGTCAAAGTATGAGGTCCAAATACTCTATCTGCCCAATGCACACTAATCAGCATGCACATTTTATTATACTAATCGATTAGAAATAGAAAACCGAAGTTGAAAATCTGTGAACAATACCAAATGCATAAGCCGTAGTTGGATTGTACTCATTCCGGACAATTTTATCCCCATCCGCGTACCACGCGATCTCATCTCCTTTATGGAACTCCATCTCGCTGCAACCAAACAGGCGCCAAATCACATTACCTCCAATAAAAAGAATCCAATCCATTTTCACAAAAATAGATCCGATCCACTGAAGTCAGATCTAAACAAAATACCTCAACGGCCTAAACCGAATCGTCACCGATATACTTTCTCCATTCCTCGGAGAATCAATCGATTCGGAGGCAAACTCCTCCGCGCCGAACCCAACCGGCGTGCAACCGCCGTAAACGCCCTGTCCTGTGTACAATGAATCGGAGTGGCCGCAGCTGGGGGTCAAGGATCGGGAACCGAATCCGCCTCCTCCAGAGTTGAAGTACGACGAAGCAGAGGACGAGCCAGGGCGACGCGTGAGCCTGTTGTTCGTCAAAGAAGAAGATGACGACGACGCCGACGAATAAGGACTCGACGGTTTTTGGTACGAGAAGGGCGAGCTGCTCCGCGCACGTGAAGACGACGCCATTGGATTGGAGCTCAGTGTTAGTTTGCTTCAGTCAAGCTTGACCTCTTTCAGTTGACTCGGCGAGTCAGGTATCAACTCGGCTGTTCAAAGCGCAGAACTAAGAGAAGAATGTGTCAGCGAGGTCTCATGACTTGTTCTTCAAAAGCCAAACCAATTGCAGTTTCCATTTTTATTTGCTTCGAAGCTTTGAAGCTATAGAAGCTCTCTCTAGAGAAGAAGAAACAGAGAGAGAGAGAGCGAGAGCGAGAGAGAGAGAGAGAGATGGTTTCGTCTTCTTTAAGACAAAGAAGTTGCGGAGAAAGTATGATAGATACGTAGAGATTTTGATTCCTAAAATTTGTAATGAATAAACGAGCAGAGAAAGTGACAACGACGGGTTTTGATTTTTCGTAACACCTTTTTTAAGTTTAAACTTTTGTTCAACTTTTAAAAGATATAAAATCTACCTTGTACGTCGCAGGAGAGGGCCGAGATTAAGGTTTAAACAACAACATGGACCCGGAAGGCAGGGAAGTTTTTCAAAGGGCAATGAAACGAGCGGGGTGTGAATGTTATGATCGATGATTGTAAAGGAGACATTTGGAGAAAATTTACAAATTAAGTATTGATCGTATCGCTTTAAATTGGAGAATTTGAAATATATACTGAAGCGTCCCAGTAAAGGTTATGGTACAATCTATTGAAATTGTATGAAGTGAATTTACGTACATAGGGACAAACATAACTTCATGGGTTGTATTATGATTGATGATTTGAAATTTGTTATACTGAGTGTTGTTTTAAATGCTTGGAGACATTAATTGTATAGAAACATTTGCAAGATGTTCATGGATCTGCAAATTGATAATGGTCAAGAGATTTCAGGAAATTGAATGATTTGAAAAGGGATTAAGCGATTGATTATTGCAACTAAGCTAGTGATGCAATTCGATGGATTGAAAAAAAAATTCAATGGCTGAAGATCATAATTCAGACGATAGGCTTGTATTACTGAGTGCAATTTATTGATCTATTTAAGGGGCAAAAAGAGTGTATTATTAGCTATTGGAATTCCAAAATCAGTTGTGCATATAAGGAATTGGCAAATACCAAATTAAGGTGTGTGAAATTTACGAACCTTATTGAAGAATCGAAAATAACTCCATTGTTGAGGAAAGTGATATGTATAGTTCGACTAAGAATATTTGTCGTACGGGCTAAAGAAACTGTTAGAAAAATTGCAAGGATGGTGAGAGTACATCGAAAGAGTAATTGATAGTTTAGAGGGTAAAATCGAATGATTTTATATGTGTGAATAACCAACAGACTTGACTCTTGGAAATAAATGTCAAACTGGTATTTTGGGGTTCATAGGGATATGAAATTGATGTATAGTCCAGATTGATTGAGGACATAACAATTGTTGTATAGGTGACACCATTTGAACAGTGTATTATGTTGATGAGTAAAATGAATTTGTAATGGGGATTGAGAAATCCAAGAAAAAGGGTAATGATTTGAGTGGATCGAGGTTATTAGAATCTTATGAGATAGTGTTTTAGCACTAAAGAGACGTAATTTGATAAGTGATAAATGAAATGCTTCGAAGTGTGTCGCATAGGCTAAGATACACTTAGATAAAGATAAAGGTTTTTGTAGTGACCTTCATGTGACTGTGATGTGAATAGAACTATGGATTGGTAATTCAGTAAAGGATGATTCGGATTCTCAAATTGCTACCTAGACAGGATTAGAAAATATTGTTAGGATCCGATATATGTGTTATTGATATTGAAAGTGACGAATTGCGAGTAATTATGATGAAATAGTAAGACAGTGTTGAGTTTGAAAAAGAGGTGAATGGTTAATTGATTGTATTAATTTCAGTTAATTGGCATAATTTGATCGTATAGTGAGATAAGTGGGGAAACAGTATATAGTGATCGTAACAATTCCCCTGCCTTTCTTGATCAATCGTATATGAAATTTCGAGGATGAAATTTTTACTAGGAGGGGAGAATTGTAACATCCTGTCACCGATGGGAAGGTTATATTGGTAAATTGGGATGGGTTAGGATTTTTACCGCATATTATTGACTAAACAATCATTTGGCCTCTAATTTTAGAGGAATGAGTCTTTTGTACATGCACATGTAGGGACATGCATTCATGGCATTTTTCCAGCTTTTAATAGTGATACTAATATGAATTGTGAAATTGTGAAATAATTAGATTTGATTATGATTTATTGGGAATTTTGGAATAATTAAGTTTGAATATTGAATTGGAAATGTTCTAGAGTAATTGCCAATGGATAGAGACTCTTCGGAATTTTTTTGGAAAATTCAAGAGAAAAAGTCCGGACCGAAAATTTTCCGAGTGATGGACTAATTGACTGCATGGTGCTAGAATAACTGGTAAATGGCAATGGAAAATTTAGATATATGATTTTAGAGATTAATATGTTGAGCCATTGAAAATTGGAGACGAATTGGACTGAAAATAAATCGTGAAAAGAGAAAGAAATTTGAGGATAAAGACTAGAGGCATAATTATGCTACCTTTAAAATGCCTTAGGTTTCAAATTGAAGAAAAGAAACCCTCTTCTCATCTCCAAGGGCACGATTTCTTCCCCCTCTTCATCCTTGTGAGATGTCTTGCTTACTTCTTTTGTGTTACTTGAGTCAACCCTTGAGAAGTTGTAGAATGGTGAATATTGAGAGAGAGTCGTGGTGTTAGAGAAAAGAGGAAAGGGTTGGAGGATTTTCGGTACTTTGGGTGACGATTCAAGCTTGATTTGGTAAGTAAATTGGTTTAATGTTGTTGATTTGTTAGCTTAAAGCATTCATGGGTTAATTGTGAAAGATTGGGGTAGTTTTAGATAAGTTATTACTGGTTTTAGAGAGAGAATGGCGAAAAAAAACTGATCGGAGAAGAAGACCTGCGACTCGCATGTCGCGGCGAGCGCGAGAGCCTCGCCACGACGAATTAACAATTAATTCATCACGGCGAGAGGGAAGGAAGACGTCGCGGCGAGCTCAAAACGTTTGACGCCGCGGCGAGCTCCTTTCTATGTCCCGGCGAGCTCAAGTTTTCCATGCCGCGAAGAGTCCTCTCCCATGCGTCGCGGTGAGCGTCGTTTCACGCCGCGGCAAGCGCCCACAAGAAGTCGCGACGAGCGATTTGAGGTCGCGGCGAGGGATAGTTTTCTGATTTGATCTAATTTGATTTTTGAGGCATAGCTAATGGTGTAGACCTCCAATTGAGGTGATGTTTGATTCGTTATGATCTAGAAAAAGAGATCTACAATTGATATAAAGGATGAAAGGTTGAATTTAAATTAGTAGGATCGCAATTAGTGAAAGAAAGTTAAGAATGTGATTGTATTTCAATCTAAGGATTGTTTTGATAATTGGGGTATAATAGTGAGGTATCTAAATGTAAAAAAAGGCTATTGGAGTTTAGAACTGAGCATAAAGGATGAATTCGATCTAGAGAACAGTGATATTGATTTTGAGGTAATACCCTAGCGAGTATGACGTGATAAATTGACTGAATAATAGAAATGGAATTGGTGAGTTCCATGACATGTTATTGAGTCATTATTGATCAATTGAGTGGAAAGTTAGAATTTGACAAAAGAAAGTGAAAATTGGGATATAGCACCGGGAAGGTCATGAATAGGCATCGAACATCTTTTATTTAAGACATGTGCATCATTGAATTATTTTGACTGTACATTAGTAATTGGGTAATTTTTGACTGTTATAGAGGCATCGTTGGAACGAAAATTTCACGGATATCGCTGGGACTTCCAGGCTATAGCTCGGAAGTACAGGTGAGTAACCTAGTTGGTTCCTCTATCTATGTGTGTTTAATATTATATGCATTGATGCTATGTGGAGATAATGGATGGGTGCGTGTGTTTGATTTTGATTGATTTCGGACCATGGGTGTCCGAAATAATGGGAACTTGATATTGAAGTGCTATTGTGTGTAAATGATTATGAATGCATCAATGAAATAAATTGTAAATGTATATGACTGAAATACCGGAAGGAAGGTCCGGAGAAATGGGAATTTGGTCACTGAAATGTAAACTGACTGTAAATGGAAATAGGAGCATATGTATTCATGCATAAAGACATGATCAAATAATGATAGTTGTGACCGGAGCAGCCAACGTATCAGGGTATTCAAGCCTAACGTATTTCAGAGCCACAGGCTCACCGTATCAGGGCATTCAAGCCCAACGTATTTCAGAGCCACAGGCTCACCGTTAATGTGCCCGTCACTAGGACAGTTCAGGCGCACGATCACAACACCATAATAAAATGGAAAGTGTCCCATGAGCATTACATATACAAATGATTGAATGTGAACTGTGTGAAAGGCAAAATGGCTTATATTGTGAAATGATGATGCATGTGATATTTCTGAATATGTTATTGTGCGATATTATGTGAAATTATGTGAACTGTTTGTATATGCATGAGTTGGGTGAACCATCGATAATGGTTTTTCGCTGAGTTCGCAAACTCATCCAACATTGCAATATTTTTCAGGACTGTGATAGTAGGCTCCTAGCTCCAGTGAGAGAGACCTTCTTTGCCTGGTAGATTGTTTCGGCAAGAGAAGTTATGGCGCTAAGGTGGGTTAGCTGGGACTTTTGGGGATGACCTAGTTAGAAGTTGTTTTAGTTTTTTATTTTTGGATTTGTACAAACAGTGATCTATGGCAGATGTACATTTATGGTTTCCAAGAATGTAATGAAAAGTATATTCTGGTTTCAAAGATTAGTGATATTTATATTAATGCCATGTGGAGTATAGTTGGGTTGCTCGGTAGTGCACCCTCATCGTGGGATATATGTCGGAACGACCTGCGGGCGTCCCAGTGTGTACCTTACGGTAAGGGGGCGCTACACTTATTAAGATAGCATGATTTTGTATATGTTTTTATATAGATTGTATTGAAGTTTATTGATTAAAGAATATTTAATTACTAATTACATGATAAAAGGAAAGAGCAACAATTATGTTTATTTACGTATATTGTTGGATCATTTAAAGGAGAACTCCAATATACATTTATTGTTTGTTTTAGTATAATTTAAATACATGTCATAAGTTCTTTTTATCTGTCTTTATTTGGAGACTACGTTTATTACAAAGTTCAAATGTCTTAAATTTCTTGAATGTTTTGAACACTAAAAATAGAACACTCAAATAACGTTAACAATCCACCACATTAATATTTCTTGAATGTTTTGGATGCTAAAATCATAACTCAAAAAGCAAGCGTGGAAAGGTAATTCAATCCTTATCAAAAATAGAATGCTAAAATATAAGGGAGATATTTGGCAAACAGCTGATAAGCTGCTTTTTAACTTATTGAATAAAAGTTAATTTTTTGACCATTTTAAAAAGCTATCGATGTATTTGGTGATTGACTTATTGGTTAGCTTATTTGACTCCAATAAACTAATCTCTAAAAGCTCTATAAGAGGAGCTTTTTTGATGATCAACCAAAAATTAATAGTTAAAAAACCAATTATACCCTCCTTTCATAAATTTTGAATTATGCTAATTATGCTATAGTGATATTATAGATAATTCAAACTCAAAATCATGCATGTATTCTACAGTGATAATTTTTTTTACAATGAAATAAGTTTTTAGTTACAAAACTTGGGATTTTTTTACTAGTGAAATAAGTTTTTTGGTTACAAAATAAAAAATATGTTATGATAACAAAATTTTTAAGAATATTCTATGTTTTTTATTAGAGTTAAAACTTAAATTTTTGTAAAATTAATATTTAATCATGATCTTCCAAATTCTTTTTTTACGTCATGCCCTCATAAGTCATCTTACATTTAAACAGTTAATATTAAACAACTAATTTTACCAAACATTTTTATTAAAAAGTTAATATTATCCGTTGGTCAAATCTGATTGTCAGTTAACAACTAATATTAGAATTAGTTAACAACTAATGTTGATTGTCAAACAGGACCAAAAGGACTTTCATTGCATACCTTATAGGCTTCAAAATTTAAACCCTAATAAACAACAGATAATATGTCTTTTCCTTTTATTATCTTTTCCTTTTCTTCGCCAACATTAACACCCACAAACGACATTAATAGTCCATTTATACGCAAACAACTTAAAGATTCACCCAAAAACCAACCATGAATCTACCATTTAACAACATCATTAAAAGCATAAATAAAGCCTAATACAAAATCAAACAAACTACTTACCTCGACTACAATTGCAAGGAGACGATGGAAGATAAAACAAAGACAATGAATGGATAAAGAGAAGACAATATGTCAAGCAAAGGTTCACTTAAAAAACATTGAAGGAAAATAGAAAAGAATGAGGCAAAACGAAATAGGCAGTAGGGGGTTTGGTGGGAGGATTATAACGTTGATGAAAAGACATCGTTTGTCTTTGAACAAACAATGTCATTTTCGTCTAATTTTTTTAAGGCTGTAACATTTGACGACGAATTTAGAAATTAATTGCCAAATGTTATACAATAGGCAATTATTTTACATAATCGTCGCCGTAATATAAAATTTTTAAATTTTATAGTTTTGTTATTTTTTGCAATATAACATTTTTATAAAATTGTATAGGATTTATACGGAATAAATAAACTTTTTTGAGACCACAAAAAATTTCATATAATTTATATTAAAAGTTTATAATAGAAAGTATAAATAAATTTAATATGCATAAATTTTGTGTTGTTTTTTTATAATTTTTTTAAATGCCCTTGTTGTTATGTAAATTTATTTTTATACTTACAATCATTGTGAATAATATTAATTTTGATTTTTAATAATATCATTGTAAATTGGTAATCATATATTACGAAATCACCAATACTATATTTATTTGTAGACTTTTAAATTTGCTAATTTTTTAAATATATCATAAACATAAATTACTATAGAAATTATATATAATAAATATAGTTTTGTGAGACCAGATTAAATTATGAAATCTTACAAAATCCTAATACTGTATTTTTTTTATAGATTTTTAAATTTTGCTAATTTTTTAAATATATTATAAACATAAATTACTATAGAAATTATATATAATAAATACAGTTTTGTAAGACTACATTAAATTATGAACTCATATATATTTAAAAAATTAATAAAAATATGCATGACATTTTTGTTCACTAAATTTGTTTATACATTTATACAATCATTGTCATTAATATATGATGATGTTGTTGTTTTTGTTATTTTATGTCCGTAAAAATTGTTAAACTTCTAATTAAAATCTAATACTACTTACCTTCATATATCATTAAATTGCTTATCATTTTCAATATTTTTATGTATTATTATTTTATTGTTAATAAATATTAATAATTAAGAATAATAATCAACTTAAAATTATTATTTTTATCTTATTAATATTAAAATTTGAGGTATTTTTATTATTTTATATCTAAAAAGATAATTTATAAAGTTTTAATTCATCAACTATATAGTGGCCAAAAATCTACAATTGGCAACGAATTATTGTCGCATAAAAAATTGTGTTTTTTTTGTGACATTTAAAATTCTCGTCAACAAATGCTCTTTGTTGACCAAATACACAAAACGTCACCAAGTTGGGTGCTTTTGCCGACAACTATAGAAAAGTTTCACTGCTTTAGCGACGATATTATGTAAAGTCGACTTTGGGCGACGAATTTAGATGATATCAGATCTTCTGTCCTACTTATTCAAGCTCAACTCTCTCTCATTTATCAACAATCACAAATTTAAGTAGGTCTCACAAAAATATATGGTTATGAATGAATAGGACAAAATTGGGTTTAGATAAGTGGGACTGAAAATTTCAACCCAATTTAGATATCGTCACCAAAAGTCAAAACTTACCCAGTGTTTGGTTAGCGTCCTCAAGGGTGAGGACACTGGACAAAGACAAAAAAATATTGTCCCAAACATTGT
>JANJEY010000235.1:81052917-81066615 GCA_024703695.1 Erythroxylum cataractarum
GTAAGTATGATTACTCTATGTTCACTAAGAGTGAAGGTTCTAAACAAGTCATCATGCTGATTTATGTTGATGATTTGCTCATAACTGGGAATGACAATGGTTTGATTGATGAATTAAAGGGTATATTGCATCAGAATTTCAAGATGAAGGATCTTGGAAATCTAAGATACTTTCTTGGGATTGAAATATCACGATCAAATGAAGGTATAGTATTAAGTCAGAGAAAGTATGCACTTGAATTGATTCAGGATCTTGGATTAAGTGGAGCAAAGCCAGTTTTTACTCCATTAGAACAAAATCTAAAGTTAACTACCGCAGATTTTGATGACTCTTTACAATTGAAATTTGATGATGAAATCTTGACAGATGCTGCTGTTTACCAGAGATTGATTGGGAAACTTCTATATCTGACACATACTAGACCAGATATAACTTATAGTGTTCAACACTTAAGTCAATTTATGCAGAAACCAAAAAAATCTCATTATGATGCTGCATTGAGAGTTGTTAGATATGTTAAAAGGAATCCAGGACAGGGAATCCTTCTCAGTTCATCAGGAAATCCAAGGTTAATTGCTTATTGTGACTCTGATTGGGCATCTTGCCTTATGTCAAGAAAATCTGTGACAGGTTTTTGTGTTAAGTTTGGCAACTCTTTAATCTCTTGGAAATCCAAGAAACAAAGTACAATTTCAAGATCTTCAGCAGAGGCTGAATACAGAAGTATGGCATCCACTGTAGCTGAGTTAAAATGGTTATTTGGACTGATTGCAGAACTAGGAATCAAAGGAAGTACACCAGCAATTCTTCATTGTGACAATCAAGCAGCAATACAAATTGCAGCAAATCCAGTTTATCATGAGAGGACTAAACATATTGAGATTGATTGTCACTTTGTGAGAGAAAGTATTCAGAATGGTTTTGTGGAAACTAGACATATCTCAACAAAGGATCAGTTGGCAGATATTCTTACAAAGGGACTTGGCAACCAACAACATGATTACTTACTATCCAAGTTGGGTGTGATTGACATATATCACCGTCCAACTTGAGGGGGAGTGTTGAGAATATTGATTTTTTTTTTCGTTAATTGCTATTTTGTCATTTAGCTAAGTTTGTTATAGAATTAGTTAGAAACTTACTTTATATTTGGTGGACTCCATTGCACTGTTTGAATAAGAGAAACGACAGAACTTTTCTCTCCTTTTCGTCTCTTTCATTTCATTGTTTTTGACATATAGACCGAACTCATATCGACCTAGTGATGAAAAAGTTCGATATGGAAACTATATATAAAAATTAACGTCTCTTGTAGTTGCTTTTATATTAATTGCAAGCATAAGAATTATCTGATCCGTTAAGAAGACTTACGTTTTGAAAAAACCGTAGAAAGACCTTACCCGTATTTTGAAGAGGAGTTCTTATAAAGACGACGGTAGATTCGGACTTGTTTCAGCACTGAAAAGCTCATTTGAAATTACGGAAACCTAAATCACGCATTTTTTCGTTCTTTACCTTTTTACATTTGATCCGAAATACGTAATTAAGTTATCATTATATAATACAACACTTACATTTATGTTAATTGGAGATGTTTCTTTTTCTGAAGATGGCTGTTTCTGACATAATTTTTTGTTAGATCAGAAATATTCATGCAGCTGCCAGAGAAGAAGGAGGTAGGAGAGGAAAGTTATAAATAAATAAAATAAAATAGTGGATCTTATATTTATAAATAAATTACGTTTTTAATATATTTTTAAAAAACTTAATTTTGAAAGGCATAGAACTCTCACGTTGTCGTCCTTATCCACTCGTACGGCTCTTATCCATCCAACTTTCAACATCTAATTATTTGTTTTTATTCTACCTGCTTCATCCATTTAAAGATATATTGACACCAAATTTGGAATTTTTTGTTTTTATATTAGAATTAAATTTTTATAAACATCTCAATTAAATCAAATTTAACAATACCTAGTGTTTTAGAATTCTCCTAAATTAAGTATTACTTTTAAAAATTATTTAATTTAATGACTAATCTTTTAAAATTAATATAAGTGGAAATTTTTTTTATATAATTTATCAATCAAATGCTAATGTGACTGTTTTTTAGTAATCATATTAATAAAATAATTTTTAATTTAAATTGTACAAATTTTTAAAAGATAATCACTAAATTTTAAATTTTAAAAATTGCAAACTGAGCTAAAAATATAATAAAACACTCTTTTTAAACGGAAGAACTCGTAGTAGTTATTTTTTAGATGCATATTAGGTAAATCTCCGAATTAATGCAATAGTCTGTAAATTAGGCTAACTAGATATTCCGCACTAGGTAAGTCCTGTACGATAAATTTAATCGAAAGAACGTAAATAGGAAAATTTGAATAGGGAACTTTTAACCTAATACCCCCTGAGTACTAACTCAACCACTCTCTGAGGTTACTTTTGTGCCTATTATTTATTTTCTATAATAAAAACAACTGCATAAAATTGAAAAGTGAGTAAATTAATCTAATTGGTGAACTAAATTTTTTTGTTAGTCAATTAAATTTGAATGGTTACAATTTACTTTCTTTTTTTCTTTTATTTTAAATTGACCATATCCACTAGCCAATAAAAGCACTTTCTGGATCAAGCTCAGGAAGTTATTGAAATGACGTTGATGATGATATTTTGTAATTATTTTTTTATTTTTGAATTTATAACAAAAGAAAATATATTTTTAGTTCTAATTTTATGTGGCTTGTAGGTAGTTGTATTCTTTTTGAGGATTTGGTCTATGCAGTGTGAAGGATCTTGTGGGGTCTTCTAAGATATTCACAGTTGCCATCAAAAAGGACTTCAAAGGTGGATATTCCAAATAATTTTAAATATTTGATTAAGGAACTGTTTAGATAAGATAGAGTAAATTTTATTTATTTTTTATTTCTTACATAAATTTATCTTGAGTTATAGCTTATTTTATTCGATATTTTTAAAATTGAATAAGAAGTTAAACCGGTAAGACAAGATATTTAAGACTTAAAAAATTAAATTAGTATTGGACCGTTATAAAATTAATTAAAAATTAAATAAAATTAAAAAATGTGAAAAATAATTAAGAAAAGACTATTGTTAACTATAAAAAAATTAAAACTTAATTGAAAATGAGATTTTTAGATGAAAATTAATCAATTTATTTTGAGTTATAAAAAATGATTAGTTTAAGAAATCTAATCGATTAATTAATAAGCTAATTAATTTTTAAAAACAAAAATTATTAAGCTAAATCAAATCGGAAAATTAATTAATTTAATTTTTTAAAATTTAAATAGACCGAACTGATTCGTTTTTAAAACATTATTTTATCATATTAAACAATAATTCAATAGTAAAATATAATCATTATTTTTAAATATATACTAAATAAATTAATATGTGGTTGCAATAATAATTTAAAATTCAATAGTAAAATTGATTTAATTAAATAAAAGCACCAACAATTTCATAGGATTTATTTAATTAACTAGAAAGAAAAAAAAAGGAAAAATAACCCTCCTAGTTTCAACATCCAAAGAATAAGACCACACAAAGTCAGAGAATTGACACACTTTCCACTTTGCAGTAAGTCCATTTTATCATTTTTTATATAAGTCCATTTTTAATTTTAATTTAAGTGATAAATTCAACCCTAAAATTAGAAACCAGAAGACGTTAAGAAATCATAAAAATATTCATAAAAAAAAAGCATATTCCAACACATTGTATTTATTTATATGCAGTACACAACTCATCACATGTTACTTTCAACAGCTTCCATTCATCTTTTGGTATCTGTTTGAACTTTGAATCAACACCTTAAAAAATACTATAATATTTTTAAGTAAACAGCTAAGTCATCTTCAAGACACAGGCGTGGGGAGATAGATTTGATCTCCAAGACGCCATGATCTCCAAGACGCCATTTTGATCCAAACCCAATTCGCTTCTCTCCAATTCTTATTGAGATTCAAGGTCCTCTGGGGTTTTGATTCGTGATCTACAGAGAGAGAAACCAAAAAAAAGATGGGGAGTTTAAGCGCGATGTTGAAACACCCAGATGATTTCTACCCTCTTTTGAAGCTGAAAATGGCGATGAAATATGCAGAGAAACAAATCCCACCTCAGCCTCATTGGGGTTTCTGTTATACAATGCTTCACAAAGTCTCTCGTAGCTTTGCTCTCGTCATTCAACAGCTTGGCACCGAGCTTCGTGACGCTGTAAGTTTCGTTTACTCTCGAGTTCTTGTCTTCTCATTCATTTATGGGGAGGCTTTAGTGAGAGAGGATCGGTAATCGTATTGTGGGCGATAAACTCGATGTTCTCTAATATTTTTGTATACAAAGGTATATGCTAATGCAAGCACAGGACCAAGACTTGAGCTTTGCGACTTAAGTATTGGGCAAATTCAGAGAATGTTGTGACAGAGAAGTGAATTTTTGTTATGGCCGTGTATTGTCGTTTATTTCGTAAGCATGACAGCACAGGCTCAGCAAGAAACAAAAATTATACAACAGTCATTGATTAAACAGAAAGTTTGTGTGGTCAAATTTGAAGTGGTTTTTTTCTTGTGATCTTTAACGATTGGTCGATAGTTACTATCTGTTATGAATTCTCCTTTTTATTTTTAAGAGGATTTTTTAATTAATTTTTCTTAGTTACGGAGATTAACGTATAAGACAGGGTTGATTTTTCTGGGAAATTCATGGTTCTTAAATCGTACAAATATTTGTGTCCTTTTTCAGTATTCAATAATCAGTTTCGTCAGACTTGTTTCACCAACCACTGGTTGTCAAATTGTGTCTATCTGATTGTGGTGTACAATTACAGAACTTTTTTTGAGCATATCCCAATATAGCTTCCAAAATCAATTCTGTGCAGAATTATGGTAGTCTTCTCAGGGGATGGCAAAGCATGCCTGCCAATTCTTGGTATTGAGAGAGTGACTTTTGTGGATGATAAGACAGATGGTTTGAGTTGTGTACAAATGAACTTATTTCTTCATTTTCTAATATGAACGTCAAGTCTGGTGATTTTTTCTGGAAATTGGTGATTGGCGGTTTGTGGTATGTTTGAATAGTTGTATTTCAATGATATATCAATTCCTTGCTGTGTTGCCATTTTTCATCTCCATGTTGCTTAGGGCAGAGATGGAGGTATGTGATAGATGTTCTAATTAACTGTGCCGGTTTTCTATGGGGAATATTAAGTGGGCATCACAAATTTGCTAAATATCTAGTGAAACATATTCCTGTTTATTTTTGCAGGTATGCATATTCTACTTGGTGCTTCGAGCCCTCGACACTGTTGGTTCGTGTTCATAATCATCAACTTTGCATTTCTTTACCTTATTCCATACGTCTCTGATTTTTTTGACTTCACTTTTTAAATAACTAAGTTTCAGTGTGCTTTCTTTTTCTCATCTGAAACAAAGATTATCGAACTTGTTTTCTGGATTATAAAGGAGTTCATGTGTCATTTTCTGAAATGGGGCATACAGTCAGATTGCTTTCTTAAGTGAACTGTTGATGAATTTTTAGTTGGTTTTAAGTACACAGTTGATTCTGTGGTCTAAAACTGAACTCGTGGGGTTGACTTTCCTTTTTGTCATTTTCCAACGTTAAGTTACTTATGAATCTGTTGAGTGTTAGGATTTTTTGAGCATGTCTTGAATGACCCTTAGACGCCTAACACATTAAATGTCTTGTTTGATAAATTCTAATGGTTCTATGCAGAGGATGACACAAGCATTCCGACAGATATCAAAGTCCCTATTTTGATATCTTTTCATCGTCACTTATATGATCGTGAATGGCACTTTTCATGTGAGTTTTGATATTATCCAGTTTTAACACAATGATGTTACCTGACCACATCTTTATGCTTCTCTCTCGTGATTAACTGATTTCTTTCTTCAATTTCTAGCGAACTCATGATCAATCCCAAGCTCTGTTCCTTTTATGCTCCTCATAGCATTTACTTATTCATCATTCCTGGATTTTATATTTTGGACTGTCTGAGAAATTTCTATCCTTTCCGTTTTGAAGTTATCAACTCTGTTAAAATTACAGCTTGAAGGATTGTGGTTTTTGATTGAATGCTTGGGCATCCTTTAAAAAATTGCAACATATCTTCTTACTCTTGTCTCTTAAAAATAAGTCGACTATGCTGAATTGCTTAGGCTTCCTTCTTCTTTTCTTTTCTTTTGTTGGTATCAAGAACAGAGAATTTTGCATGTGAAAGAAACAGGAACTCAGTATGATCATCACTTACTCTGCTTTGATTCTTTCCTATGCATAAGGTGGTACGAAGGACTACAAAGTTCTCATGGACCAGTTTCATCATGTTCAAACTGCTTTTGCAGAGCTTGGCAAAGGGTAACATTGATTTGCTGTCTAGTATTTCTCAATTTTGATGGGCTTTTCTCTTTTCAATTTATTCACAGTGACTAAAATAACCGAATCTTGTAGACTTGTAATTCTATACACATCGCTATTGGTTATTTTGTTTTTTTAAAGATGCAGTCTGGTTAACAGACTTATTCTATAGATACTTTCTGAAGGTACTTTTAGCAGTTGTTCACTTATTAAATTAAGAAGGATAAAGCCTAGCAACATGGACGGTCTTTTTGTCCTGTTCATTAACTAAGTGTGAGCAGTTGTTGAGGCATAAACTGCTAGTAAATTTTCCCAGTAGACTTGCATCCCAAACGTAGATTAAAGGCAGTTGTATCATACCTCCGTCTCCATTACGAGTGTCTGTTCATATGGGATGTTACTTCCAGCATCCTTTTAAGAATATCACTTTTTCCAGAGTCTTTTGGATTGAAACATGACATTGCTTAAAGGTACAAAAGGAGGAAATTTTGTAGTCGTAAATACGTGCATCATAAGATGATTTGATGGTACAGTCATATGTTTCACTAGCAAGTTGTTGATGCATAGGTTTTTGCAGCACATTACCAAATATGTTTTATCACAAAAGCGCAATGATATTTTTGGATGACTTTGACTTTTTAAAGTTCGTAAGGATTTTATATCATGTGCTTAGAGTTAAAAATGCTGCAGCTGATCACTTTGCAAATGCCTGAAAAAATCTTGTGAATAGTCATTTTACTGTTTTATTAGTTGACTTAAAGAAATTATTTTACTTTGCAGTTTTCAGGAAGCAATTGAGGAAATTACCAAGAGAATGGGTGCTGGAATGGCAAAATTTATATGCAAGGAGGTTGGTAATAACATTGTTATCTGAGATGTAGCTTAGAAGGAAAATAAAGGAGTAAAAATATTCTCGTGTTCATGTGGATCGACTCGAGTACCCATACCTAAGTGCATTGAATTGAGCTTGACTTTCGTATTGCAGATCAAATATCTTGTTCTTTTATAATTCTAGTGAAACTCATCATGTAGGTCGAAACAGTTGATGACTATGATGAATATTGCCACTATGTGGCAGGACTTGTAGGACTTGGCCTATCCAAGCTTTTCCATGCTTCCCAGTTGGAAGATTTGCTACCAGATTATCTTTCCAATTCTATGGGCTTGTTTCTTCAGGTATTGCTGTGATCCTTGAAGTACCTGTGATTTTGTGTTCTCGATGAATATGTTCTAACTCTATGTCTTATGGATAAATGAACAGAAAACGAACATTATTCGTGATTATCTGGAGGATATAAATGAGATACCTAAATGTCGTATGTTTTGGCCACGTGAAATTTGGGGTAAATATGTTAACAAACTTGAGGTCTGTTTCTCCTCTATTTCTTCTTTTTCTAGTACGATGGTATCCTTGGCTGTGGTTTTTTCTCCCTGTAGTGATGTGTTTCTCAAATTTATCTACACATTATACGACAAGGCTTTTGTTTCCCTTTGCATGTTGTACCCTGCAGGAATTAAAATATGAAGAGAACTCGGACAAGGCAGTGCAATGCTTGAATGATATGGTTACTAATTCTCTGATTCATGTAGAAGACTGCTTAAAATACATGTCTGCATTGCGGGATCCTGCTATTTTTCGATTTTGTGCTATCCCTCAGGTAGGAAGATTTTCCATTTGATTGGTCAACGGTTTTTGCATCTCTTTCTTTGTCACTCTAGTTCTTTTATGTATGGAACACAGATTTATTTACTAAATGCAGAAACTATTCAAGATTTAATGTTGCCTTCTATCTATGATCAATCCCACACCACGCTTGTTTGAGTTTACATTGTTATTTCACATCTGAATCTGGCCTCTAGCTTTCATTATGCATTCTGCCATTCATTTGGAAAAGGCTTAAGTTCCATGTTTCTCTCTGATTCCTGCTTTGATATTGTTTTTCATGTGATCTATAGGTGTTCTGAATTTCTCATATGCCTTTACTTTAGATGAAAATCCACAATAGTTTGGTTTAGTGTAGTATGTTAGATTTCATGAATTCAGCGCAAATGATCCTGTGGATGTACCAGTCAAAACTTGCATCTCAGTTTTTGCCTCTCGTTTGCTAGATCATGGCAATTGGAACCCTAGCAATGTGCTATAACAACATCGAAGTTTTCAGAGGCGTAGTGAAGATGAGGCGAGGTAAGATTTGTACTAAGACTACCATTCTTCATGAGAAAAATTAGATCTATAAGCAACATCAATAGCTTGGAGGTGGTTTTAAGTTCCTTTTTACAAATCCATGGTATTGATCTGGGTAGAGATATATCGGATTATTACAGGACACAAATCATATTTTACTTTTCTTGGAATCATTTTTATTTTATGTGATGAATTGGGTGAATCAATGTGTATGAGATGGCCTACTTGTCTGTCTCGTTATCTCTACACCATGTATCCCTCACTCTCTTTGGAAGAACTATCGACATATATGTATAGGGATCAAAACGTTGATTTTATTTTATTCTCTTAACTGGTCTACAGGACTTACTGCTAAAGTGATTGATAGAACAAGAACAATCTCTGATGTCTATGGTGCTTTCTTTGACTTCTCTTGCATGCTGCAGTCCAAGGTATGATATGCTTATACTTCTAGTATAGACACAAGACACTCAGCAAGTTACATGGAGAAAATGGATGGTTTAATGGAGGGCAATGAACTTTTTGGCACTGCTACCTATTGAAATTAGTTCTGCTTCCCTTTCTTGACCTAAAATGGCACATTAAATTATGAAACTAGCTCATATGTGAACAATGTCTCCCTTCTATATGCTGTTTCATTTTCCTTTTTGTCCGTAGCACTCCCCATATTCTCCATGGGGATGTTCAATTCTCGTTAACACATGCAAGCAAACCTTCTTTTTGGGTGCAAGCAAGTATTTGCTTACATCATATCCATCTTGGTCTTCTTTTTACCTTGGGTTTGTTTATGGAAAATTTACTATTTGCTTCCACAGGTTGATAAAAATGATCCCAATGCAACAAAAACATTGAATAGGCTGGAAGCAATTCAAAAAACTTGCAGAGAATCTGGATATCTAAGCAAAGGGTCTGTCAATCCTTCTCCCTCTCTCTTTCTCTCTCTTTTTAATATTTATCAAGCCATCCTCGGTAGGGTTGATGTAATTTTTTTTTAAAATCTGACATGTTACTTTTCTTTGTTCTATCAGGAAATCTTACCTAGTTAGGAGTGAACCAGAATATAAATCTGTTGTGGTGAGTTTCTGATGAAATAATGAAGTTAGTTTTCTTCTCTGCCATGTTTAGCTTCACATGAGGAAGCCTATCCTTAACTTATCCATTCTGAATCAATCATCTTTTCTTTGTATGAAAGCTTGCAAATAACTATTAGGAAACTCATGGTAGCTGTAGTGAAGTTATTTTTCGCATCCCATTTATCAGTTTAAGATAAATGAGTTTGATGCCATTTCAATAAGATAGTCCAAACGTGGTAATTGGATGCACGGAAGTACATAAAGTCAAAAGAACATCGTTTGATTTCTTTTGTTATCTCCATGCAGGTTGGTCTACTTTTCCTTCTAATCTCCGTCTTCCTCGCGTATCTTTCTGTAAATCGACAAAGGATCTAAGTAAGTAGCACAGAAGTTCAAATTCACAAACATCAGCATCTTTCGGATAAGGTCGTCAAAATCTTATACAAATTTTGTGCAGGATGCTTAAGCTCATGGACGTCTTCTGTCCATGAAAAGCTGGCCGGGATCAATCCACCCTGTGCCACACCGGAACAACCACCTTGTGCTAAGCTGACATGCCTTTATCTGTATCTGTTTGCCTTCCTGTGGTTGTTTGTATACCTTATGTATTGCTGCTACACTTAACCAGGAATGTTGTTTACCAGCTTTATTTACAAATGAAATGCCAATAGCTATCAACCTCTTCCTCACCAAGTTCAAGCTTTCTGAATAGCTTTGGCAGTTTTTGATTCTCTTTCTGGCCCAAGGCATTTGCATCTTACGAATAGTTCTTTACCGTGCCAAGTTGACCATATCCCTTCACTTCTAACTTATCGACTGGTGTAAAATTTAGGGTCAAAATTGACCCTTTTGCTGATAATACTAAACAAGGTTTAGGATATTGTTTGGTATTTGTCGGTATCATATCAGATCAAAATTGGTACGAAACGAATGGTTGATTGTACCAGATTTAAATACCACTTGATATTTAAAATATTGGTCAAATATCAGCAGGTATTGAAAATTTTAAAAAATAAGGAGGTTTTTGCAAAAAATTTTAAAAAATTTAAACTCTCCCTCTCTTCCTCTCTTTTTTTAGTAGTTATTTTATTTACTTCAATTTTTATAATTATTGTAAATTTTAAATTTGTATAATAAAAATAAATATTTTTATTACTAATAATGATTATAAATTAAATAAAACTTAAAAATAAATTAATTTTATTTAAATTCATTTTAATATTTTATATAATATTTATTAATAAAGTATTAATACAAATATTTTATTTTTAAAATAAATAATTTAAACATTATTATTTCCGAACTAATATTCATTATATCTATTTTTAATTATTAAATCAAAATTTATTTAAAATTTATATATTTTAAAAATATATTTTAAATTTAATTATATTTATTAATGATTATTAAATTAAATTTAAAAATTTAATTAAAATTGTGATTATTATTTATTATTATAATTTTTGGAGACAAAGTTAAAAACGTATAATACAACAGTAAAATATAAAAATGAACTATTTTATAATTTTTAAAAAAATTTAAAATTTATTTCATAAATTTAAAAAATTATTCAAAATAATATCTATATTAACTAATACCGATATAATACCTTATTAAAACTTAATTTAGTATTAATTTTGGTATGATATTCGTAACCAAGCCACCAATTGGTAAAAACTCTACATGCCTCGTTCTAAGCAGAGTTTTGTGTGTTTGTACGAAGGTAGAGATACCAGAGTACAAGTTCTGATAGGTAGTGAAGCAAAGGAAGTTCCTTACCAGAAATGACTTTTTCATCGGAAGCTGGTGTGAGAACTGTTCCTATTTTGGTTTAATACCCATAAATTGTGGGCCAACTTATGTATTAGTAGGTATGAATGTCCTAATTTTGTGTAACGCATATTGTGCTTGACTCATAATGTGCTTGATATAGTACATTCATATAGCCTCTGTTTGACGACATTCAAAATTTTTATATCAGTTTTTCATTAAAAATGTTTGGTAAAATTAGTTGTTGATGTGTAAAATGATTTATGTGGATATGATTTTAAAAAAATTATAAGGGCATGAATATTATATTTCTTAGTATTTTGTTGAATTTGCTTATAAGAATTTAGATTTTATATATTTAATTTACAAAAATTAAGTTAATAATAATAATAATAATCCAATGTTAAATTCTCTGTTAATATGAATGATACAACGAGTTACATCATATAAGTTTTTTTATATAATATATATGAATTTTATTATTTAATAAATTAAAATATCTTATACAAATACGATATATAGTAGTTATATACTAAAAATATTAATTTGATACGACTCTTTATATTCAAAAACTTAATATTATACTATTTTTAAATGTAAACTAATATTACAAATTTAAATAAAGATTACAAAGTTTAATTAAACCTTTAATTATATTCTTCTAAACTTCAATACGATAAATAAAACCAACTTTGAAAATATACAATGCAAAAGTAGAGAGTAAAATAAAGAACAAACTATTATTAAGCAAACAACTAACTTTAAAAGCTCCTCTAATGGAGCTTAATTTTAGATTTTAACTTATTAGAATTAAATAAACTAACCAATAAGTCATTTACTAAATATATTCATAATTTTTTCGGATAGTTAAAAAGCTAACTTTTAGTTAATATTGCCAAACATTGCAAATTTTAGAATCCTCCAAGTTTCTTTTATCTTCTAAAACATATACCCGTCCAAGAGTTTAGTAGAATTGCAAAACTCAGACTCTTCAAGCAAAGACAACAGCAGACCTTGCAAAAGTAATAACATGCAAGCAAACACAAAAGTTTGGAGAAACATTTCCTAACTCCATCGTTCGTAATATCAGCAACTTTGGTCAAAAATCTTGAGAGGCAAGGTTAATCTTTTATAATCAAAAGGTCACAAACTTATCATGTCCACAAGTCAACCGCTTGGCAAAGCAGCTCTATTATTGGACATCACCAATGCCACGAGCAATTCATAGGCTGGTATAAACCTCCGGGTCAAGTTAAACATAGATGAAGCTTGTAAACGTTCTTCCTTGGCTACAGCTGGCCTCCTTCGGGACAATTCAGGTAATTGACTTGACGGTTTCATCCAAAATCTTGACTGATGCTCTTTGGTGTCTGCAAAATTCTAGGGAATATATACAGAGCTCATGATTGTATAGAATCTAGGATATTGTCGGATTGAACTAGAAGGATCCATAATCTTATTGTTAAGGGGATTAATGAACTGTTTACTCGGAATTAGATGGTGGCCCATCGTTACATCTACTGCGAGAGGAATCACTGTGCGGATTGGTTAGTGGGCTATGCTGCGCATTTTACATTAAGAACCACTTATTTTGATCTTTCACCTATTGAGTGTCATGTATTCCTTCTAGAGGATATGTCGGGAATCTATTTTTCAAGACTCGTTGAGTAATCGATTTTTTCTCTCGTGTATATATATATATATATAAAGGTCACTTTGAGTCACGAAAAAGAAAAGAAGAAAAGGAGCAATGCATGAAGGAGACCAGATCGTCTATCGAGGACAACCATGTCTTATTTTGTCCAGGACCAAAACAATGCAGTTTTTGCTTAAAAATTTTAAACCACACCTTCCTATGTGTTACTACATGTTATTATTACTTAATTTGTGTTTTACCAGGAAACATGTTATTATTATTATTCAAATGTTTATTATTATTCATAACATTATTAAATATTTATTATTTTAGTACTTCTCAACTTTTGCACTACTGGATTTTTGTTAAAAATGTTTGTTATTATTCATAAAATTATTAATTTCCTTATTATTATTAAGTATATATATATATATATTAATACTATTATTATTTATTAATTAAATTTATTTTCATTATTATAATAACTATTAAATATTAGTATTAAAATACTAATTATTATTATTAAATTTATTGCAGAGTAATTATTAAATTTATTATAATAATTATTAAATTCCTTATTCATTTTTTATTAATATATTTATTATTATTATTATTATTATTATTATTATTATTAT
>JANJEY010000235.1:81069236-81092536 GCA_024703695.1 Erythroxylum cataractarum
TCAGTAAATGCAAGGAAATCTTTCGGTCCGTCCCAAATTACCAGAATACCCTTGTTCGCAGTAACGGGATGTTACAGGAAGAATGACTTTAAGGAAACCATATAACCTGACTATCTCTCGGATGAATATGGCAGCTACCTGCTTAGCTGTAAAAGGGTGTTTCAATGCCAAAAAGTGACAGTACTTAGAAAGTCTATCAACTACCACTAAGATGGTATCAACTCCCATAGCCTTAGGCAACCTAGAAATAAAATCCATAGACACCTCTTCCCATACCAAATTCGATATTGGTAAAGGTTGTAATAACCCTGCATGCTTTAAAGCTAAGTATTTATTTTTCTGACAAATATCACAAGACAAAATGAATTGCTTGATATTAGATTTCATACCCTTCCAATAAACTACCCCTGATAACCTCTTGTAAGTGCGAAAAAATCCAGAATGGGCCCCTGAAGGAGTAGTATGGAATTCACGAATCAGTTTAGGAATATGTGGACCAGAATCAGGTAGAACTAACCTGTTTGCATAGAAGAGGCGTGACCCTCTCAATTTAAAGGGTGGATGGCCCTCAAGTTGGATCAAAAGATCCTGGATCAACTTCTTCAGTTTTGGATCCTGTTGTACCAGATCTTCTAACTGATCCAACGCATCATGATAGCCCATGGATATAGCCTTAAGCTCCCCTTCATTTCTTCTGGATAATGCATCTGCTGCTTTATTCTCAAGGAATGGCTTATAGCGAATATCAAATCTGAACCCCATAAGCTTAGTAACCCATTTCTGTTGTTCTATACCCAAAAGCTTCTGATTAATTAAAAAATGCAAACTTCCTTGATCCGTTTGAATGATAAAGTGCTTTCCTAGCAAATAATGCCTCTATTTCTGGACTGCCAACACAATTGTCATTAATTCCCTATCATAAACTGGTTTAAGTTGGTTACGAGGGGATAGACCTTGACTTAAATAAGCTAATGGTCTTCCTTCTTGCATTAGCACAGCTCCAATGCCGACTCCCGAAGCATCCGTCTCAACAGTAAAAGTTTTGGTGAAGTCTGGTAAAACTAGTATTGGGGTACTGGTCAACACCTTCTTCAATGTTTCAAAAGCATACTGCGCCTCCCCTGACTACTGGAATTTATCCTTGCATAGCAAGTTCGTCAAAGGTTTTACTATGCTGCCATATCCCTTCACATACCTTCTGTAGTAACCCGATAACCCCAAAAATCCCCTCAAGGACCTTACATCTCTTGGAACATGCCACTTTTGAATGATGTCTATCTTTCAAGGATCCACTGAAACTCCTTATGTCGAAATGTAGTGCCCCAAGTACTCTAACTTCTACTGTCCAAAACTGCATTGCTTCATATTAGCCACTAATTGATTGTCTACCAACACTTGTAATGCCCTTCTCAGGTGAATAACATGTTCTGCTAAGCTGTTGCTATAGATGAGGATGTCATCAAAAAACACCAGCACAAACCTCTTTAGATAAGGCTTATAGATTCTATGCATTAACGACTGGAAAGTGGCAGGAGCGTTTGTCAGTTTAAAGGGCATGACTCTAAACTCATAATGCCCCTCATGTGTTCGGAAAGTCGTCTTTGGTATGTCATCCTCTTTAACCCTGATTTGGTGATAGACGGACTTCAAATCAATTTTCGAAAACACTACAGAACCTCCTAGCTCATCAAAAATCTCATTAATGCATGGGATTTGATACTTATCGGGTATTGTTACCTTATTCAAGGCTCTGTATTCCACGCATAACCGCCACCCACCATCCTTCTTTTTCACTAATAAAACTGGACTGGAATATGGATTGGTGCTTGTTCGGATCACACCAGAAGAAAGCATCTCATTCACCAACTTTTCTATCTCATTCTTCTGGTAAAAAGGATATCTGTAGGGTCTGGAATTGGGGGGTTTCGCTCCTGGTTCCAATGTGATAGCATGATCAATGTCCCTCCGAGGTGGTAACCCTAAGATGGGCTGAAATGCCTGATCAAATCCCTTTAACACAGCTGCAATGTCTTCGGTGATACCCAATAATTCTACCTGTTGCTGATGGCCCACTTTTAATGCGAACAATTCATTTGCAACCTCTTGGTCACTTCTTTCCTCCACCATATAACCAATACCTCCTTGCTGTAAAATCTTGCAAATGGTTTTGAAGGACACCACCACCGAACTGAGGCAAGGCTCCCCATAGAATTTTACCTTTTCTCCATTACTGCTAAACTTCGTGACCTGCTTCTTAAGATTAATAAGTATATCCCCTAACGTTTCCAACCACTCCACTCCTAGAATTATATCGACACTCTTCATGTCAAAAGGAAAAAAAAAATTGCCTAATGGTGGTACCTTGAATAACCAACTCCACCGATTCACAAACTCCAACACTTTGAACTTTACAATCGTTTCCAAGCTTCACCTTGTACGGTCTCGTATTGCTCACCTTTAGACCCAACTCCTCCACTAACCCTTCTCTCACAAAATTATGAGAAGCCCCACTATCAATCAACACTACCAACTTCTTCTCTGCGATTTTCCCCTTCACTTTAAAAGTTCGAGGTCCTGTTGCCCTCGACACTGAGCTCGCTGATAACTGCAATCTAATGTGTCTAAACCGTCCCCCTTGAAAGCAGGTTTGAGAGTTAATACCTGGTTAAAGAGCTCGACTTCCTCGTCCTATAAATCGTCGAGCTAAACGTCATCTTTCAGCAGTATGTGAAATTGTTTTTCACCACATCTGTGCCCTGGTCCATACTTGGCATCGCAACGGTAACAAAGCCCTTGCTCTTTCTTTCGTTGAATCTCCTCAGATGTCAGACGCTTGAATGGGTATGGAGAATCCCTCCTATTTGGTCGTCGCCCTTCAAACAGTCGGTTCAGATAAGAGTTCACCCTTGGATTGGTTGTGTTTGGAGTTGGGGAGGCTCGATTTCCTTCCGAGAGCCGATTAGGGTTCCTATCATCGTATTAGAAAAAGGGGTTATTGTTGGGTTTTTACCGTAGGTTGGGTAAGTTTTATTACCCATTTCACTACTCTCATACCCTATTAACCCTTGGGTTTTAGCTCCTTTACCGAGTTGGGTGGGTTGACTCTATAGAGCCCAATTGCTTCCTTCGGTCACCTGATCCATTTCCATCAACTGGATCAGCGAATCTGTTTGAAGCAATTGCAACTCCGTCTTTATTTCTTCCTTCAACCCATTGACATAGGTTGTTGTTACCACCTCAGTCGGAATTCCTCTTAGCATTGACTAAACCATCTCAAACTCTCGGTTATACTCTGCCACCATACCCAACTGATGTAACCTCATGAGAGCTGTTAGAGGATTCCCAGTTTGAGTACTGCCAAAGCGGCGCACCACAGCTGTCTTAAAAGCCGACCAATCCTTCATCGGCGACCACCCTTCTCTCCACAAAAACCAACTCAAAGCCTCACCCTCCATACATACTGCTATCGCCGCTAGTCTCCCGGCCATCGAAACCCCATTCAAATCAAAGTATCTTTCTACCTTAAAGAGCCACCCAAAAGGATCTTTTCCATAGAATACCGGGATCTCCAACTTTCAGTGAATTTTCTCCTTTGTCATTAACTCTTCTTCTATTGGTAGTTTAGTTTGACTCCTCGAATCTGTAATATCATCGGTCTCCTCTCGGGGTGCTTTCTCCCGACGTTTACTTCCCAAGGATTCTTGGATCTGCCTCATACATTCAAACAATGATGCAATGTCTCCTACCATTTTATGAACTTTTTTTTCCACTTTATTCATCTTTTCATCCATTGTTCCCAGATCCTCCGTCAACTTCAGCATTTTCCTTTCAATATTGTCAACTCTAGAATCCATTCTGGTCACCACCATCCCAGTCACTCAACTGCTCTGATACCAATTTGTTAGGATCCAAAATCCTAACAGGTTCTAATCCAGCAATCAACCACAACACCAGAAACTCAAGCACAGAAACAATAAGAAAAACAGAGAAGAATAGAGTATGAAGAGAATTCAATGCATTTGGTATCTCAATAGGCTAAGCTTCGAGGGCTAGCTAACCTCCTCAGTACAACATTTTCATAACAAATTCATTGTGATACCCTACCCGTCCCCACGCAATCTCTTTTATTCTCTTTTTCTAACTAAATCCAGCTCAGCATAATCATTTCCCTCACACTCTCCAAATTACCCATCTACCCCACCCCTTCTCTTCCTACTATACTGCTGGTGGTAATGGGTCTCAACAGTATTCTTCACTAGGTATGATCACTTCTACTTTATCACTTCTACTTTGGCTGTCAAGGAATGAAAGTATGAGATTATCCAATCCAAGAATCATCTAAAGCAGACCTACTTTATTCCAATTATTGAGCTAGGACCAAATTATTTTCAATTCCCAATGATGAATTTCATTTTTTAGTTCATGATGTTTATAATTTCAACTATTGATTAACAGTCCAAAAGTTGTTTTGGTTATGTTTGATTTCTCAGAAGCTTCAATGCAACCACTTGACTCAAATTGACTCCATAAAGAGCTTCCATTTCGTTTTAGCAATTAGCATTTTGTTGGTGTTCCCGATTGAATTTACTCTCATATCACCCTCGTCCTTAAGAGAGAAAGTTGTTCCATTTTCCCCTTTTTTGTGAATTGAATCAAATAGAAGATGGCAATCCTTATAGAAAAATATTGTGTAAAATAAGAATTTCAGGTACTTGAATAGAGGTTCCTAAGATCTACGATTGCTCTCTTGTTAAGTTGATAAATACTAATTAGGTTTTTTTTAGTATGATTTTGTGAACATTTTACTTGAATTTTGGTGATTTTTATATGATTTAGTATTCAATATGACTAATATTTTGTTTACAATCCTTGTTTTATCTTCCCAATAAAGAAGGAATGAAGTCCTATTAAGTTAGAGCTAAGTTGGACAACTTTTGGTATGAATTTGGATGAACAAACGTTGAACAAGCACCCATGTTCAGAACACGGGTCAAACACGATCTACATTTTATTTCGTGTAGGCTACTAGTCTATTGTGCTTCTTTAATAACTTACCACATAAAGGGGCATAGTCTGAACGTATTCGTGGCCTTCAGATCATGTTCTGAACAAGAACCCTCATATGCACGATTGAGAAGCTACTAAAACAACACAAGGATAACACAAATCTACATTAGGGACTTGTGCTAGTAGTGATTTTTAAGTAAATTAATAATTTCACAGTTATGAAAAATATAGACACAATACGGGTTCATGTTAGATCTATATTTGGTAAGATACTTTAAAATTTTTATGATTTCATAAGAATAAAAGAATGTTTTTAGAGAAGAACAAACATAAGGATCTAAATTAGAGCGTCTTGGGAAAAGAATTAAGCACCTTTGGAGACAAAGAGGGGATTCCATCAAGATTTAACCAAAGAAAATCATGATTTCAAAAGTTCATAAGAATGACTTCTTTCATTTTTGTTTTCTTTCATGATTATTACTAGTTTTTCTTTTGTCTTATCATAAACCAAATTAAGATATATCTTGATAGGATGAACCCTAAAACTATTGTTTTGGATTGCTTATTTAGTTTAATGAAATACTTGAGTTTTATCATGAATTATGGATGATTACTTATTGTGATTGGAAGAAATATGCGAGTTTTTTTAGTGAATTTCATATTTCATATATAAGTATTAAGAAATCATATGTATAAGTAGATCATGGCATGAATTATAAGACGAGTCATAGAAATAGGAGCACTTAAATCTTCTAGGTTATAGTGAAATCTATTATGAGAATTTATACAACAAATTAATGTATTCTTAGGGGTTTAATTAGAAATTAAATTAATTAGATTTTAATTTTAATTTTTTAAATTATAAGAGTTACATAGAGTCATAGAAAGAGGACCACTTAAATCTTCTAGGTTAGAGTGAAATCTATTATGAGAATTTAAACAACAAATTAATGTATTCTTAGGGCTTTAATTAGAAATTAAATTAATTAGATTTTAATTTTAATTTTTTTATTAAAATTGAAACCTAAGTATAGTTCTAATTGATTTAATTTTAATAAAATCAAATATCTCATATTTGATCCATAAAGTTTCTCAAACTTTATAATTAAGTCCAACTCAATTATCCTAGGACGGTTCATAAATAACATCAAAATACAATAATTCTCACACAAGATGCTTTGATAATATCAATTCTAAGAATCAATTATATAACTATCACTATGAGAAAATTCATAGACACATAAGTAATATTCTATTTAGGTTTCTCATAGTAGAGTCAGTTTAGTGATTTATTCTCTAATAATCACATACACATTAGTGTAAGTATCTCTATACTTTAATTTATAAGATTAACTACTTTCTTCATAAAAAAGAAACATAATATGTGCTAGTTTTATTGTTTCAACAATATCTCGTCTTGATAAAACTATAACTTAAAACATTTAGGAATAATATGAATTGAATATCACAATTATGATCTAATCATAATTTTAATTACACATTAATTATTCAAAGGATTTTATCTTCAATATTAAAACATCCAATGTACTTAATACATAAAGATAAAGAATGCCTTTATTAATAATTGTCACTAAACTATATCCAAAGCAACTGACTATAGGCCATAAATCAACGAAATGAAAGATGAAATCACCAGTCCTGTTTTGAGAGAGCTTCTAGTCGTTCTGGAAAAGGTGCAATTATACGTTGGGTTCATACAGGCAATGGAAATTGGAAATTTTACTTTTTTTTTCTCTAAAAAGGGAGCTATATGCATAGATAATACGACACCTGTAACCACACCAAGATAAAAAGATGGTAAGAGATAAAACGAATTTGGAAATTTAGGTTTATGAATCTCTAATCTCCAAATTAAGTTAATTTTATTATTTAAGATCTACATCATGTAGCTCATATGAACTTCTTAAAATTTGTTAACAATTTAACATCAATTAAGTTGACAGAAACTCGCTCTTCTTTCAACTGAAATATCATTTTGAACGTTAAGATTTTTTTAATATTGTGAAATATTAATATTTAAATTAAAGATTGACTGATAGTAGAAGGTAACATGATCTTCATCTAAATTATTTTTATAAAAAAATATCACGACTTTTAATTCAAGAATTTCAAATTTATAGAGAAAATTAGCTTCCTACACTAAAGAATCGAATATATATATATATATATAATCTAAAAATTAAACAGATTCTAATTATTACGATATAATTAATTCTTAATATAATAAAGATTTAAATAGATACCCTTAGATATCTTTTCAATTCAAATCTTTTTTTTTATATATATATAGTTTGGATCTGCTTGCTATCTTCTTCAAAGTTAAAATATCTGTTTACATGTTCAAAGTCAACATAAAAGAAATTTGTAGCATGTTGTGATTTGTATGTGATGTGTGTAATATATAGCGTGGAGGCTTAGAAGAGTAGTTGTTAGTATATAATATACATATACGAAAAAGGAAATACAAATCGGGAAGCTACCTTAATTTCTAGATACAGTAGGTGAAGTAATTGATTCCTCAATCATCTTAAATTGAGAGTCAAAGTCATACAAGTATTTACCATTTATAAAACATATCCTATTTCATATATCATCGACATTGTTTCCTTCACCCAAAAATATATTTATATTATATTCCTTTTTATTCAAAATAAAAATCGTTTTCGAGAAATTTTAATTATTCAAAATAAATATCGTTTGTAATTTTTTATGCATAATTATAATTTTATTTTTAAAATTACCCTTTAATTTTTCTCACATCTTAATTACACATATTATATTTTCAAGAGAATTCAATATACAATGAATAAAAGTATATTAAATATTTTCTTAATTTTCTTAATAAATATGTATTCCCCTAAAACGACATTTAGTTTAAATAAAAAGGGTGTATTATACATGGCGTGTGAACACTAGATTAGTCAATTTTCTCGTAACTAAGATGTCCTAAAGGTCTTCCACGGAAACTTTGATTCTTTTATCTTAATTAATTTCAACGTGTGCAAGTCAAAAACCATGTATCGCTTTCTTATTAGTTGTAAGCGTATACGTTACAGTCTTGTGTCGGCAAGAATAATGATGAGCTAAGAAAGTTCAATATTCAACATTGGCGTCTCATCTCTCTCAACCAACACGAAGCGTCCAGCTAGTTGTTTCTGCGAAAAAAAAAAAAAGTAGAACAATGTCAGTGTTTATACCAACTTTTAGATTTTAATTATTTATTCAATTCATTTGAGAAAATAAGTAACAGGGTAAAAATATTCGTATGCTATTCTCACTGGGAAGCGTTATTAGTCTTAAAAACAATGGTGAAATTGTACATCTCTCATTGAATGAAGCCATGAAAAAAAAATTGACGCTCCAATACCTTTCTACCAATCTCTTTGAGAACGATTATGACGAATTGTCAAGTGTGATTAGGCACCAAAATTAAAACAAGGATCCTAATTACCGATTCCAATATTTGATATAATGTGTGGCTTCTCTATACTCTCTTCCCTGTAAAGTAGCCGCCTCCTTTTTAAGCCATATCCTTGATACCGGTAGATGATGCTGTACAGACTCTGCTTCAAGCACATCACATCGAAGGTCTCGATGAATCTTAAATCAGTGATCCTTGATTTCCGGCCGGCAAATTGATTGTATTCCTCAAACACTGAAGATAAGCACCAAAGTTGCCATTTCCTGAAGCAACCAACAAGGCAGCCTGTCCGATGCTGCAATTAACAAGACATAGCGTCAGAATAAGTAAAAGGAACAATACAATTCAACTAACAAAAGCCGTGTATAGTAAAGGGATCCGGAGCATTTTCAAACAAAAGCACACCCAACTGTCTACATCACATTATTGTTCATACTTGGTCAATTTTTATTATCCTCTTATTAGCTGCTCATATGATTAGCAGGCCGAATAAGTTCCCAAGGTAAATACCTGAAAGGCTTGAGTGCAAGATTTATGCTAAAAGTAAAACAAACATGTAAACTCAAACAGATGCACAAATGATATTTCTTATGCTAAAAGTAAAACAAACATGTAAACTCAAACAGATGCACATATGATATTTCTTATTTATGCCAAGTGAAGGTTTTGCTTCACCATCCATAGATACTAGTTCTCTCTGGCTCTGAGAAGAAAAGGTGATGGTATTCGATCAAGCAGGAGTTTCAAGTTGAAAGTGGATAAAATAGCATGAAGAAAAGGAAACTCTCGCTTAAAATCTACATAGAATAAAAGAATATGGTGACAAAAGGAAACAGCAGAACCTAGCACTCTCTTGTAAAGTTAAGCGCTATTGGTGTCCCCAAATTTTAAGCAAAGATACATATGACTACCAACCAGCACATCCTACAGATTCCCAAACACACAGAATCGTACCAGAACATGGTAAGACTACTTTTGCATTGCAAACACAAACAAAGAAAAGTAAGAAATGGTAACGATGAATATGAACAAAAGAATGGAACTTGGAAGTTCATAACTAACTAACCTTTCCACGTTTGCAGTGAATCAAAACTGGATGATTCCGTACATCTGCAACAGAGGAATATGTAATTAGAGTGATGGTATATCTGGAGAAGGTATTCAATAATCGGGACAAATATGTGGGTACCAATCAAGACTTTGAGAGCCTCCATGATGGTATTCGTAGGAATCGGGACGGACGATTCCTAATTTTTTTTTTACTCTATGATAGTCAGCAAAAGAAAAAAGGGGAATTGCAGTATTTCATAAATAAAAAACAAAACCCAAGAAAAACAATAAATAATAATACCGTCTTGCCTTCAATGCCAAACTGGAATAATTTGATACTGTGACTATCAAGAAACTTCAAATTCTCTTCCGGATAGGGTTCTGGACACAAGTATCTGCTCCCAATTTCAGAAACTAATTATCATATACATAAATATTTTAAAAAAAGCCATTAATTAATTAATTAATTTAATAACGACGATTAATATTTATGAACAAGCACACAGACACGTAGGCTATAAGAGAAGAAACAGAGGAACTCACATGATTGATCGGAGTTTTAGGGTTTCAAGGAAGGGGAAATTGGAGGGCTGGGGGAAGTCAGATCTGAAAATGCCGTCCTCCACCATCGAGAAGTTGGTCGGTACCTGGGCAACGCTGGCGCCTTCGAGATTCTCTTGACACATCATACACATTGCTCTCTCGTCTTCTTCTTTGATGGTCGCCAAACAATAATCAATCGAAAGAAAGAAAGAAAGAAAGGGAAATCAACAAAAACAGCACTCTCCGTCTGTTTCGTTTTGATTGATATTTATTATTATTATCAAGGAGCCCCAAAGGCAGGCAGGCAGGCAGCGAGAAGAAGAAGAAACAGAAGCCGTACGAATCAGAACAAGAATGAGAATGAGATGATGATTTCTTTATAGCTTTATCTCATGGGTTCAGAGCTTCTGTGTGACCAAAACGCACCTAAGAGGAAGATGGAAGAAGTACAGCGGGAAGCAAAATCAAAAGAAGAAGGAGACGTTGGCTTGGCTTAGTCAGAGGAGACGTTGGCTTGGCTCACGGAGGAGACGTTAGTTTTAATTAAAACGTCGACGTTTTAGTTTTGGCACAGAATAGGTACACAATTTGTGGGACAGACGATCTGATGCCGCACGAAAGAGACTCATGTGAGTCATGTCACTGAGGCCACTGGAAAAAGCTGTAAGTTCTGACACATCATCGTATTTATCTATGTGTGGCACAAAACTCGGCACATGTTACTTTCAACTGCGTCCATGCATATTTTGTTTGACGCCTTCAAAAGACAATGTAATGTTTTCAACTTTCAAGTAAGCAACTAAGTCACGTTCAAGACTGAGGCTTAGCGAGATAGATTTGATCTCCAAGACGCCATTTTGACCCAAACCCAATTCGCTTCTCTCCAATTCTCACTGCGATTCAAGGTCCTCAGGCGTTTTGATTCGTGGTCTACATAGAGGGAAACGAAAGAAAGATGGGGAGTTTAGGAGCCATGTTGAAACACCCGGATGAGTTCTACCATCTTTTGAAGCTGAAAATGGCGATGAAACATGCAGAGAAACAAATCCCACCTCAGCCTCATTGGCGTTTCTGTTATACAATGCTTCAAAAAGTCTCTCATAGCTTTGATCTCGTCATTCAACAGCTTGGCACCGAGGTTCGTGACGCTGTAAGTTTCGTTTACTCTCGAGTTCTTCGCTTAAGGACACTCTTTGCTCATTCATTTATAGGGAGGCTATAGTGAGAGAGGATCGGTAATCGTATTGTGGGCGATAAACTCGACGTGTTCTAATATTGGTGCATGCAAAGGTAGATGCTAATGCAAGCACATGACTTTTGAAAAGTATTATTGGGCAAATTCAGAGATGGTTGTGATAGAGAAGTGAACTTTTGTTATGGTGGTGTATTGTCATGACAGCACAGGTTCAGAAAGAAACAAAAACTGTGCGACATCGTTCATTAAACAGAGTTTGTGTGGTCAAATCGAGTGATATTTTTCTAGTGATCTTTAACGGCTGGTCTGATAGTTACTATACCTGTTACGAATTCTCTTTTTTACTTTTAAGAGGATTTTTAATTAATTTTTCATAATTACAGAGATTAACGTATAAGACAGGGTGGATTTTTCTGGGAAATTTTGGATTCTTAAGTCGTACACATTTTGTGTCCTTTTTCTGTATTCAATAATCAGTTTCGTCAGACTTGTTTCACCGACTCGTGGTTGTCGAATTGTGTCCATCTGGTTGTGATGTACAAGTACAAATGATAGAGCTTCCAGAATCAAGCCTGGAGGGATAGTTTCTGGCTGCAGAATTATGGTAGTCTTCTCAGGGGATGGCAAAGCATGCCTGCCAATTCTTGGTATTTAGAGGGTGACCTTTGTGGATCATATGACAAATGGTTTCAGTTGTGTACGATGAGCTTATTTCTTCATTTTCTAACAGGAAATTGGTGATTGGTGGTTTGTGGTATGTTTGAATAGCAGCATTTCAAAGATATATCAATTCCTTGTTGTTTTGCTATTTTTCATCTCCATGTTGCTTAGGACAGAGATGGAGACATGTGATAATGTGAGAAAGATGTTCTAATCAAGTGTGCTGGTTTTCTATGGGGAATATTAAGTGGGCATCACAAATTTGCTAAATATCTAGTGAAACATACTCCTTTTTGTTTTTGCAGGTATGCATATTCTACTTGGTGCTTCGAGCCCTCGACACTATTGGTCCGTGCTTATAATTGTCACTTTGCATTTCTCTTTACTTTATTCCTTGTGACTTTGATTATTTTGAGTTCCCTAAGTTTCGGTGTCCTTTCTTTTTTCTCTTTTGAAAGAAAGATTATTGACCTTGTTTTCTCGATTATAAAGGAGTTCATGTACCATTTCTGAGATGGGGCAGATTGCTCATGTGAACTGTTGATGAAATTATTAGTTGGTTTTAAGTACACAGTTGATTCTGCGATCTAAAACTGAACTTGTGGGTTGACTTTCCTTTTCTCTAATTCTCCAACGTTAAGCTACTTATGAATATGTTGAGTGTTAGGATTTTTTGAGCATGTCTCGGATGACCCATGGCCTCCAACACATTAAGTGTTCTGTTTGATAAATTCTAATGGTTATATGCAGAGGATGACACAAGCATTCCGACAGATATCAAAGTCCCTACTTTGATAGCTTTTCATAGTCACTTATATGATCGTGAATGGCACTTTTCATGTGAGTTTTGATCTTATGCAGTTTTAACACAATGATGCTGCTTGACCACATCTTTATGCATCTCTCTAGCGATTAACTGACTTCTTTCCTCAATTTATACAGAACTCATGATCAATCCCAAGCTCTGGTCATCTTATGCTCCTCATAGCATTCGCTTATTTATCATTCCTGGATTTTATGTTTTGGACTGTCTGAGAAATTTCTATCCTTTCCTTTTTGAAGTTATCAACTCTGTTAAAATCACAGCTTGAAGGATGTTTTGTGGCTTTTGGTTGAATGCTTGGGCATCCTTTAAAAAAATTGCAACATATCTTTGTCTCTTAAAATAAGTCGACTATGCAGAATTGCCTAGCCTTCCTTCTCCTTTTCTTTTCTTTTATTGGTAATAAGAACAGAGAAGTTGCATGTGAAACAGTGAAAGACACAGGAACTCAGTTTGCTTTGATTCTTTCCCATGCATAAGGTGGTACGAAGGACTACAAAGTTCTCATGGACCAGTTTCTTCATGTTCAAACTGCTTTTGCAGAGCTTGGCAAAGGGTACCATTGATTTACTGTCTAGTTTTTCTCAAATTTGATGGCCTTTTCTCGTTTCAATTTATTCACAGTGACCAAGATAATCTTGTAGACTTGTAGTTCTGTACACATCGCTATTGGTTATCTTGTTTTTTAAAGATGCAGTCTGGTTAACGGATTTATTCTATAGATACTTTCTGAAGGTACTTTTAGCAGTTGTTCACTTACTACATTAAGAAGGATAAAGCCTAGCAACATGGACGTTCCTTTTGTCCCATCCATTCACCAAGTGTGAGCAGTTGTTAAGGCATAAATTGCTAGTAATTTTTGCCAGTAGACTTGCATCTCAATCATAGACTAAGGCTATGTTTGGTTGGACGTAAGGCTTTTAATGGAATGAAATAATTTATAATGGAATGGAATGTAAATGATTTTATTAGAAAATTGTTATTTGGGAGGGATGAAAAGGTTCGTAATGTAATATAATGAAATATTTTTTGAAAAAATGGTTCATAATATAATATAGTGAAATATTGTTTACCATTTTACATTCCTTCCTAAATCCCCCAAGTCGGAGGAAACTTATTTTTACTATTTAGGATGGAATGGTATGTAACGTGAAATCTTCTACTTCCATCCTATTTCATTTTATTTCATTATAAACCCTCCTTTCAAATGATGGAATAATTCATTCCATTCCATTATAAACCCTTCTCTTAAATGATGGAATAATATTACACTTCATTCAATTGCATTGATAACCACCCAACCAAACATAGCTTAAAGGATATTACTGAGTTGTATCGTACCTTAGTCTCCCTTACAAGGGTCTGTTCATATTGAATGTTACTTCCAGCATCCTTTTAAGAATACATCTTTTTTTAGAGTCTCTTAAACTTTGGATGAGTCTATTTTTGGATTGAAATATGACATTGTTTAAAGGTACAAAGGGAGCAAATTTTGTAGTGGTAAATAAGTAGTGTATCATTAGATGATTTGACTGTGCAGTCGTATGTTTCGTTAGTGAGCAAGTTGTTGATGCATAGGTTTTTGCAACACATTATCAAATATGTTTTATCACAAAAGTGCATTGATATTTTTGGATGACTCTGGCTTTTTAAGGTTTTTATGGATTTTTATCATGTGCTTAGAGCTAAAAGTGCTGCAGCTGATCACTTTACGGATGCCTAAAAAAATCTTGTGAAAAGTCATTTTATTGTTTATTAGTTTACTTGAAAGAAATTTTTTAGTGGTAAATAAGTGTATCATCAGATGATTTGACTGTACAGTCGTATGTTTCATCAGTGAGGTAGTTGTTGATGCATAGGTTTTCGCAACACATTACCAGATATGTTTTATCACAAAAGTGCATTGATATTTTTGGATGACTCTGTCCTTTTAAGGTTCATATGGATTTTTATCTTATGCTTAGAGCTAAAAGTGCTGCAGCTAATCACTTTATGGATGCCTGAAAAATTCTTGTGAATAGTCATTCTACTGTTTTATTAGTTTACTTGAAAGAAATTATTTTACTTTGCAGTTTTCAGGAAGCAATTGAGGAAAGTACCAAGAGAATGGGTGCTGGAATGGCAAAATTTTTATGCAAGGAGGTTGATAATAACATTGTTATCTCTGAGATGTGCTTAGATGGAAATTAGTAAAGGAGTAAAAATATTCTCGTGTTCATGTGGATCAGCTCTATTACCCATACCTAAGTGCATTGAATTGAGCTTGTAATGTTTTTATTCTAAGGATTAGGGTTTCTGATCATCAAGTAGGTAAGGGCCTAAGGCTAGTTGAGAGCCCTCCCAAACTAAACACCGCTGATCTTCAATTATCTCAGACTTTCGTATTTTGCAGATCAAATATCTTGTTCTTTAATAATGCCAGTGAAACTCATCATGCAGGTTGAAACAATTGATGACTATGATGAATATTGCCACATAGTGGCAGGAGTTGTTGGACTTGGCCTATCCAAGCTTTTCCATGCCTCCCAGTTGGAAGATTTGGCACCAGATTATCTTTCCAATACTATGGGGTTGTTTCTTCAGGTATTGCTGTGATCCTTGGAGTACCTGTGATTTTGTTTCTCATTGAATGTGTTCTAACTCCATATATCATGGATAAATGAGTAGAAATCGAGCATTATTCGTGATTATCTAGAGGATATAAATGAAATACCTAAGTGTCGTGCATTCTGGCCACGTGAAATTTGGGATAAATATGTTATCAAACTTGAGGTATGTTTCTCATCTATTTCTTCTTTTTTTAGTATGATAGCATGCTTGGCTGTTATTTTTATCCCTGTAATAATGTGTGTCTCATGTTTGACTACAAATTATATGACAAGGCTTTCTTTCCCTTTGCATGTTGTGCTCTGCAGGACTTAAAATATGAAGAGAACTCAGTCAAGGCAGTGCAATGCTTGAATGATATGGTTACTAATTCTCTTATTCATGTAGAAGACTGCTTCAAATACATGTGTGCATTGCGGGATCCTGCTATTTTTCGATTTTGTGCTATCCCTCAGGTAGGAAGATTTTTTATTTGATTATTCAACGATTTTTGCATCTCTTTCTTTGTCAAGTTAGTTATTTTATGTATGGAACACAGATTTATATACTAAATGCAGAAATTATTCAGGATTTAGTGTTGCCTTTCTATCTATGCTCAATCCCACACTGTGTTTGTTTGTGCTTACATTGTTATTTCACATTTGAATCTGGCCTCAAGTTTCTTCCATTCTGCCATTCATTCGGAAAAGGCTTAACTTGCATGTTTCTGTTCTGATTCCTTATTTGATATTGTTTTTCATGTGATCTGTATGTGTTCTGAATTTATTATATGCCTTTACTTTAGATGAAAATACATAGTAGTTCAGTTTGGTGTAGTATGTTAGATTTCATGACTTTGGTGCAAATGGTCTTGTAGCTGTACCAGTCAAAACTTGCATCTCAATTTATTTCCTCTCTTCTGTTAGATCATGGCAGTTGGAACCCTAGCAATGTGCTATAACAACATTGAAGTTTTCAGAGGTGTAGTGAAGATGAGGCGAGGTAAGATTTGTACTAAGACTACCACGTACTAAGACTACCATTCTTCATGAGAAAAATTAGATTTATAAGGAACATCAAGAGCTTGGAGGTTGTTTTAAGTTCCTTTTTACAGGTCCATGGTATTGATCTGGGTAGAGATGTGTCGAATCATTACAGGACAAAAATCATATTTTACTTTTCTAGGAATCATTTATAATTTATGTTGGAATTTTAATGAAAAGAACATGTATAAGATGAGATAAGATAAAGATAAAGGAATACATAATACTCAAGTTATTTTATTAATAAACTTGGTTGCCTTATAAGCAAAATAAAAAAAACGAAAAAATATATTTCAACTAATAAATCTGACTTATAAGATAAAATTAGAAACAAACTAAGACCTATTCTAAAGAATTTTTAACAACTCTAAAATTTTGAACTAATTCTCAACAATTTATGTGATGAATTGGGTGAATCGTATGTATGAGATGACCAACTCATCTGTCTCATTATCTCTGCACGATGTACCCCTCATTTTCCTTGGAAGAACTATCGACATATATGCATAGGGATCAAAAGCTTAATGTTATTTTGTTCTCTTAAAGCTTAATGTTATTTTGTTCTCTTACTGATCTACAGGACTTACTGCCAAAGTGATTGATAGAACAAGAACAATGTCTGATGTCTATGGTGCTTTCTTTGACTTCTCTTGCATGCTGCAGTCCAAGGTATGATATGCTTACACTTTTAGTAGACATAGAAGACAGAATTAATGATCTTTGTGGCATTTCTACCTCCTGAAATTAGTTATGCTTCCCTTTCTTGACCTAAAGATGGCACATTAAATTATGAAACTAGTCCACATATGAACAATGTCTCCCCTCTATATGCTGTTTCATTTTCCTTTTTGTTTTTAGTACTTCCTATATTCTCCATGGTGATGCTCATTCTCATTAACACATGCAAGCAAACTGTTAGGCCTCCAATTATGCACGTTTACTCCAGAAGAACAAAGCAAGGGATAGCTGAGTAAAAGGCTATTCCATTCGGTTAGGCAGGTGCATGAGATAGGGGGAGAGGGGTGAGTTAGTTAGAATAATGTTAGTTAGAATAATGACGTAAGGAAGAGAGGGGAATATAGAATGGAAGGAAGGGGAAGGAAAAGGTATCTTTTGTCTGTAGTGAAGTCAGGTGAGCCTAAGGCTAGGAGAGAGCAGACCTCTCGAATTGTCTGCTATTGTATTTGACAAAGTTTCATCAATAATAATCCAGTGCAAAATCTCTCAGAGTTGAGAGTTCTATCACAAACCTTCTTTTTGGGTGCTACCAAGCATTTGCTTTACACCATATCCATCTCGATGTTTTTTTAACCATGGAAATTTTGTTATTTTCTTCAACAGGTTGACAAAAATGATCCCAATGCAACAGAAACATTGAGTAGGCTGGAAGCAATACAAAAAATTTGCAGGGAATCTGGATATCTAAGCAACAGGTCTATCAATCCTTTTCTCTCTCTCTCTTTTTTCTGATCATATGGGTTGATGTACTCCTATTTTTTTTAATCCGACATGTTATTTTTCTTTGTTCTATCAGGAAATCTTACCTTGTTAGGAGTGAGTCAACGTATAAATCTGTTGTGGTGAGTTTCTAATGAAATAATGAAGTTAGTTTTCTTGTCTGCTATGTTTAGCTTCATATGAGGACCTATCCTCAACTTATCCATTTTACATTAATCATCTTCATTTCTTTGTATCAAAACATGCAAATAACAGTTAGGAAACTCATGTTAGCAGTAGCGAAGTTATTTTTTTGCATTTATCAGTTTAAGATAAATGAGTTTGATGCCATTTCAATAAGATAGTCGGCGCGGGATCACCTGTACCGTTTAACCTGTTCCAAGCCTATGTCACTAGTTTTTAACAACACATTTGTTTGAATCCTATGTAAATGTGTGGATGAAAATCATTAAATAGGTCTATGAGAACAGATGATTTGTTCCTAGGATAGTCCAAACGTGGTAGTTGGATGCACTTTACCTATACTTAAGTACATAAAGTCAAAAGAAAATCGTTTGATTTCTTTTGTTATCTCCATGCAGGTTGTTCTACTTTTCATTCTAATCTCTGTTCTCCTGGCATATCTTTTTGCAAATCAACAAGTAAGTGGTACAGAAGCTCATAATCACAAATATTAGACTCTTTCCGATAAGGTCTTCAAAATTTGTGCAGGGTGCTTAAGCTCAGAGACTTCTTCTGTGCTTGGAAAGCTGACATGCCTTTATCTGTATCTGTTTGCCTTCCTGGATTGTTTGTATACCTTATGTATTGCTACTACACTTAACCAGGAATGTTATTTACCACCTTTATTTACAAATGAAATGCCAATACCTATCAACCTCTACCACGCGACGCTCAAGCTTTCTACATAGCTTCACCAGTTTTTGGTTCTCTTTCTGGCCAAAGGCATTTGCAGCTAGTCAGTGTACTTGCGAATAGAATAAAATGTAATATTATTCCATCGTTTGAGATAAAGGTGTAAAGGACCTATGAGTCTTGCATTTTGTGCATGGCTATGTAATATTATTCCATCGTTTGAGATAAAGGTGTAAAGGACCTATGAGTCTTGCATTTTGTGCATGGCTATGTAGCAGGAAGCAACATCCTTAGAAAATCTAGAATCATATGTATGTAATAAACAAAATTGTAAGAACATGTACCTATAATTATGTACCTTAAGGACAACTCCTTTCTTACTTCTCTTTGTTTGGGTTGTTAAAAACACCAAACGCCTGGAGCATAATAGTGTGTAAGGGTGGTTGGAGCACATAATAGTGTGTAAGGGTGGTTGGAGCACAGAACAAGATGAATTTAAGTAGATGATTGTACTTAAGTACCATTTAATTCAAGTTTTGCTTTGTTTAAGACTCAAATTTGAATAATAAACTGAAAAGTAAATTAAATTAAACAAACTAACAAGAATCGAATAATGTAACAATGAAAATTTGTAAAGAGAATTAATCAAGTTATGAAAAAGGGATTTTACGTATCATTAATGCTAATATAGCATTTTATGTGTTTATAGGGTGTTGGTTCTAGACGATTGTAAGATTGATTATTCTCTCTCGAATTATAATCATTTCTTAAATTGTAAACTCTAATCGAATTATGGACTTGCAATCTCTAAGTTCACAAATTACCCACAATTTTAATTAATTCTAAGCTCTCTAATAAATAATCGGATCTCGCACGAGATCTTTCTCTATAAAATTACTGCCTAGATCGATTAAGTGGTCAATTAGATCATCTAATTCTCGTTAATTCAATATAATCATTTTTATTCGGCTCACCCTCTTTGTTTGTTACCGAAACATGCATATACATTAATCAATCACAACACCCAAATCAAATAAGCACAATTCAACTAGATTAACATTAAATATAAGCAAAATCTCGAAGGAAAAGTTAGAACATCATTAACAACTCAAAACTATAATCATATAACCCATTTCAATCTTACACATTAAATGAATAAAATAGTGAATGGGAAGGAGATAAAACTTAGGTTGGATGATTCAGGAAAGCAACAACGTTGGGAGATTACCTATTCCGGAAAGCTTCAGTGTCGGAGCCCTCTTCTTCTTTTCTCTCTCTTCTTTAGGTTTCTAAATGTAGGTTGAATGTAGGCTCCTTTCTAGGGCTTCGTCATTATCATTTATAGTCTTTTCCAATTAAGGTAACCTAGTATCTTTCTGGGATCTGAAATGTCTAAAAAAACTCAAACCTAAAAGTAACTCCATGTCTGTCTATGTGCAGGCCACGATAATGGCTGGTTTATTTGCTCTCAGTCATGATCATGGTGGATTCCCCACGATTGTGACCCTATACTCGAGCTTCTGTCATGATCGTGGCAAATTAAGTTGGTGCTTCTGCCATGATCGTGGCATATTTCCCATGGTCGTGGCCTTGTGTTTTGGTTCATATATCCTCCAAAACTCTTTCAAATGTTCTGAAATACTAACAAACTCATCATGACACCTCATATATATATATAATTGAAGCTTAAAAACATGTTCTCACTCAAAGAACACTTAAAATACAAATATTTATGAACTAACAATTCTTAACCTAAAAATATACTAAACAGTCAAATTAACCATATATCAAATTACCAATAAAAATACAATGCAATCTACACCTATCACATATCATCAAGTGGGTCGCGATATGTTTTTTTATCCGATCTTTTATGCTTGTGATCCTTAGGTTTTGGATTAGTTTGGGCACTTGAATTAACTCTTAATTCGAGTATATTATGAATAGTTTCATGCCACTTGAATTAATTCTTAATCTAAGCAAATCATGAAGGATTTCATGACTCTAATTTATCGGAACGTCGGTGAATTAACACACGAACTCTTCAATAGTTAATTATCCGACTTACGAACCTTTCCATAGACAATTACCATGCAATTCGTCTCTTCACCGTCCCATATCTCACTTGGTTCAGAGTATAGGCTATGTGTTAACTCCCACCAGTTTGCATCTCATGTTTATAGTTTGTGAAATCTACTACTTGATCAAATCAAAGAGTACAACATATGTTAGTCTATCCGAATTAATAATGTTATGTCTCATTAATCTTATACCCAGAGATAATTTAGATACTAACATATATAAGTACACATGATAAGAATTTCATTATTATGATCTCCTCATGATTTCCTTCATGTTATGTTTAGTATTATGGACTTCATTAATTCGAATTAAGATTAAAATCAATTCATTAATAAATGAACATCAAATTAATAAAAATTATTTTTCACTTTATTAATTAAAATAAAGTTTATACAAAAGTGTCAAAGGTGATTGTCTTAAAAATACTACTCTAATAGAGGGTTTATAATTGAATAAATGAAAGAGGAGAAAAGAGGAGGGTTTCACATTACATCTCATTCTATTCTAAACAATAAAAGTAAATTATGTCCGATTTGAGATAAAAATAAATTATTTCTGATTTGAGAAGTTTATGATGAAACATAAAATGATAAACAATATTTTAATGTATTATATTATGAACTCTTTTTCTAAACAACATTTCATTATATTACATTATGAACCCTTCCATCTCTTTCAAAAAAACAATTTTTTAATATCATATTCATTTACATTTTATTTCATTACATTCTATTAAGAACCTTATGTTCAAAGAGAATAAGGCCCTTTCAATATTAATACTATGCAAAAAGATCAATTTTGACTCTAAGTTTTACATCATTTGACAAGTTTAATCATCAAATTTCATAGAGTACATATAAAATTTTAATATTTAGAAAACATTAAAATTTAACTTCAAAATAACGGAATAACTAATAGATTAATGATGTCAATTGTGTGTTTTATATTATCAAATCAGATTTGACATGATAATACGTTTTGAGACTAAATTTTACATTAATCAATAAATTTAATCATAACATTTGATCTAAGACTCTGTTAGAAAGAAAAGGGGCGATACACCAAAAAGATATTCATATCACTAAGGCCACTGGAAGAAGAAGTAACATATCACAACAGGGGAACCTATGGTTGACAAAACGTTCTACAGTCAACAGCATGTGTTACGCGGCCTCACAAAGAAGACCATGCAGCTTATATTTCAATTCAGAAGCCAAAGCCATGAAAGCACCTTAAAACACCAGCGATTTTGCTTTTGCTAAAACACGTTCCCTTCTTTCAATGTATCCAAACGAGAACCAGCCTGCTTTTCCTTTACATTCTCCTTCTGCCCATCCGTTGTCTGTCACCTGTAATGTAAAGAGTATTCCAACTCATTGTATTTTTGTATACGTAGCACACAACTCATCACATGTTACTTTCAACAGCTTCCATGCAGCTTTTGGGAACACCTTAAAAAACAGTATAATATTTAAGTAAACAACTAAGTCACCTTCATGACCGAGGAGGAGCGAGATAGATTTGATCTCCAAGACGCCATTTTTACCGAAACCCAATTCGCTTCTCTCCAATTCTCATTGCGATTCAAGGTCCTCAGGCGTTTTGATATGTGGTCTACATAGAGGGAAACGAAAGAAAGATGGACAGTTTAGGAGCTTTGTTGAAACACCCAGATGAGTTCTATCCTCTTTTGAAGCTGAAAATGGGGATGAAACATACAGAGAAACAATCCCACCTCAGCCTCATTGGCGTTTCTGTTATACAATGCTTCAAAAAGTCTCTCGTAGCTTTGCTCTCGTCATTCAACAGCTTGGCACCGAGTTTCGTGACTCTGTAAGTTTCGTTAACTCTCGAGTTCTCGGCTTAAGGACACCCTTTGCTCATTCATTTACAGGGAGGCTTTAGTGAGAGAGGATCGGTAATTGTATTGTGGGCGATAAACTCGACGTATTCTAATATTTGTTTATACAATGGTATGCTAATGCAAGCACAGGACCAAGACTTGAGCTTTTTGAAAAGTGCAAGTATTGGGCAAATTCAGAGACGGTAGTGACAGAGAAGTGAAGGTTTGTTATGACGGTGTATTGTTATTTATTTCGTGAGCATGACAGCATAGGTTCAGAAAGAAACAAAAATGATATGAGAATCGTTGACTAAAACGAAAGAGGTTTCACCGACTCATGGTTGTCAAATTGTGTCCTGATGTACAATTGCAAATGATAGAGCTTCCAAAATCAAGTCTGTGATAGAAAGAAGAAAGGGAAATTGACAAGAGAAAATCTTCGAAACTTTTCCAGCACTTAAAATTCAAATATAAAATAACCTTAATATAGGTATTACATGAACTCAAATTAGCTATAAAAAAAAAAAACTACTTCCACTAACTTGAAACGTGGTCCACTACTCCTAAACCCTTGGAGCAAAAGGTTGAATCCCCAACCCAAAGGGCCCCCCACACCCCGGCCCGACGAAGCAACTAGGAGGATGTAAATCAGGTACTCAGCGGCCCGCTAAGGGGGGAGGTGAACAACCCACGGCCTACAAGGAGCCCACCCT
>JANJEY010000235.1:81226075-81250429 GCA_024703695.1 Erythroxylum cataractarum
AGAAATAATTAGTTACAATATAATTAATTAAAATATAATTTATTTATTAATTAAAATATTGTAATTAAAATTTTATTTCTCAATTTTTTTTTACAAACCAACTATTATTAATGATAATGGTAATAATTAATTCCTCTTAATTAATCATTATAATTATAATGATAATATTCATTCTTATTCTTCACTATTTAATTTCTATTCTTATTACTATTCTCCATGTGAACCAACCGCTTCCTCAGTTAATTATTTAAGAAAAATAACTAATAAAGTGATTAAAATAAATAAATAAATTTAAATCATGTGCACGTCTTAGTTGAAATTTAATTAAATTATAATATAAAAATAAATAAAAATGAATTTTAGTAATTTTTAATTTAATCTTCGTGTTATATAAATTATTGTTTATATCATTTTTGTATTTTTTAATTATCACACACTCTATTTGTTATAATATGTTTAATTTTATCAAAATTAAATTTTAATTAAATTTATTTAATTTTCTAGTAAATGTTCTGGTCTAATTCCTAATGCTCCCTTAATGCCAACCGTTCATATCCAGCATTAAACAAATCAAAAGGCTATGGTTCACCGTTGAATCGAACAGGTGTAACGAAATCCACGTCCCACGTTCCAGGTGTAGGAAATGTCGAAAGCGACGTTGTTGTAGTGCTCTCTTGCTTCTGCTCTGTGCGTGTATTTTTCCAGGCTTTTTCACTGAGATCATGGCGGTGAGAAGTCAAGGCTCAGGCTCTCAAACTTTCTCCGGTGCATAGTTCTTTATTCTCTTCCCTTTTCAGTTCACATTATGTTCTTGGTTCTGTACTGTTCCTCTTCTTCTAAAGCAATGTTATTCTTGATCTCCTTGTATCTGTGAGAGATATCGGCCTTCAAAGCAAACAATTCATTTCAAACCCTTCCTGCAACTTGGCTAACCTTATTCGTATTAGTCCAAAACCCAATGATGGAAAGAGAGGAACAATGTAAAAGAGAAAGCTGCCTTGCACTTTCTCTTTTTTGACTGATTCAATATCTGTGGAACGAAACAGATTGCTGGTCCAGGTCTGAGCGTGGTTACCCTTTTTCTATGTGTAATTTTAGCAAATGAAGAGAATGTGATAAGTGATAACCCCCTTTTTGTTCTCTTCAAGTACATGAAAGTTGGAGGGTGTGAGTTACTGAAATGGGTTGTTAATGATATTAAAGACGGTTGGCTGTTTTCTGTGAATTGACCCTTTTCGGTTCATGGGTTGCAGAGCTCAAGATTTGGAGGATTTGAGGTCTATCGCTTTCGGGTGAGAGCAGAGGGACACAGCAAGGCGCTGCTTTTTGGTATACGAATACTTATTGATTTATGTAAGTACGTATGCTCGTATTTATATATTTGTGTATTTTCGTGTGAGAGGAGATGAATAGAAAGGTGGTTAGAATGGGGACCATGTCCAATCAAAGTTGCAAACTTTCATTTTCTATTGGAACTTTTTGATGGAATTCTGTTATCTTGGTTTTCAAGCATAGCTGGTAACAGCTTTCTTTTTTCTTTTATGGGATTGTAATGGGTCATTGTTCAGAAAATTTCAAGTCAATTTAGGATTTTTATCTGTTTCTTTTGAATTATTTTGACTTGGTACTAAAGATTAATCAAGAGCTTCCCGATCTTAGTTACCTCATTTCTCTGTTTCTGTATGGTTTTTGATGTTGTCCTCAATTGGCTTTTTGAGCAGCTTTGAGCAATCAGTTTTTCTTATTCTGTGCTTTTAAGCTTGCTTTATGGATTATCTTACGTTTTTATGGTTGATTGAAACTGATGATTTACTACGTCTCCTTGATAAAATCCATAATTATTATTTTTGTGGTTACTTGTCTTTTTGGTTAATTAGATGATACTCATAATAAAGCTTCTTGTTACTAATAGATTCTTCTTAGTAAAGGGACGGACCTACTTCCTTTTAAGCAAATGCAGCAACCTTGCTTTTAACATTCTTGCATTTTAGCAAAGCAGAAGCAACTGAGTATTCTTTCGTTGACTTTGATTATTCGGTTTTTGATTCATGTTGTTGGTAGGAGAAGAAGCAATCTGGTGAAGGAATGGGGTCAATTGGAGGGGAACAGCTACCAAACCCTGAAAAACTGCAGATGACACATGCTCGTGAGGAGAAGATTCTTGTTTTAGTTAGGTTAAGGCCTTTGAATGAGAAAGAGATTATAGACAATGAAGTTGCAGATTGGGAATGCATCAATGAGACCACCGTCTTGTACCGGAATACCCTCCGTGAAGGGTCCACATTTCCATCTGTCTATACTTTTGGTAAGTAAATTATCCGAGGATCAAGTTTATTGTTGGCACTGTAAAATGGGGGAATGTTTATGTCTACGGTATAATTACATAAATAGGACTATTGGGTCAGGTCTAAAATAAGAATTTGACTTCAGTCCATTGAACTTCCTTGAGTTGCAAGTTATGGGATCTCAAATTTCAAGGTGCTTTTGGACTGAACTTTTCACGTTTAGATACCTACTGTGATTTTCTTTTCGTCCAGACCGTGTGTTTCGTGGTGATTGTGCTACAAGACAACTGTACGATGAAGGAGCCAAGGAAGTTGCTCTATCAGTTGTCAGTGGTATTAACTGTAAGTATGCCACTAACCTCTCTGAGTTTCTTTTACTTAAACTTCTAACTTGCTTTTGGTTCCAGCAAGTATTTTTGCATATGGACAAACAAGCAGTGGAAAGACATACACGATGATGGGAATAACCGAGTATGCAGTGGCAGATATATTTGATTACATAAATAAGGTAATAATAGTTTCTAATCTAGTTTGTTTTTTTGTTCTTTCTTTCTTACTTCAAAAATGAAGTTTTTGATGTTGGAATTCTTAGAAAAATGTTTTTTTTCTCAGCATGCAGAAAGAGCATTCGTTTTGAAGTTCTCAGCTATTGAAATATATAATGAAGTAATCAGGGATCTTCTTAGCACAGATACTCCACTCAGACTGCTGGACGATGCAGAGGTAACTTTGACCCTTTTGGTTCTGGAAAATGAGTTGAAGTGACACTCTAATGAGTAAAATTTGTTTCAGAAAGGGACTATAGTGGAGAAAGTCACTGTGGAAGCACTCAAGGATTGGAGCCACCTCCAAGAACTCCTCTCTGTCTGTGAAGGTAAAGCATTAAGATTCTGCTGTTGGTGGAAAAATTCGTGTTTCTATTTAATGTGTTATAATGTTTCAGCTCAAAGACGTATAGGGGAGACCTCTCTGAATGAGAAAAGCTCCAGATCTCATCAAATTCTGAGATTGGTGAGATCCTCCCCCTTTCCCCTTCCTCCCCTTTTCTTCTTTTGTTGAGGCCTTTATATTAATTCAATGTGACCTTACCCTTTGAAACTAAAAATTCTTGCAGACGGTTGAAAGCTCTGCCCGTGAATTTTTAGGCAAAGAAAATTCAACCACTCTTTCTGCAACTGTGGTATGTGTCAACTTTTTCTTTCCTTACTATGGTATGAGTTGTAAAGTAGGTGAAAAACATTGCATTTATCAATTATAGATGACAGTAACAACCTCATTATGTGCAGAATTTTGTTGATTTGGCCGGAAGTGAACGCGCATCTCAAGCAATCTCATCTGGTGCCAGATTAAAAGAAGGATGCCACATAAATCGCAGTTTACTGACTCTGGGAACTGTTATTCGTAAGTTAAGGTTGGTAGTATAACTTGTTGAACTTCACTTAGTTCTTGCACCAATGTAAGTGTTAGAATAAGCTATGAATCAATTGGTTAACTAGTTTAGTTGCATTTATATATTCTGTTAAATGCCTCCTGGTTGTGCTCAAACTAGTAGCGCTGTTTGATGACATTTTAAGATTTTGTGATAATTTTCTGAAGGACTCCAATCATCAAAATCTTGTCTTATCTATCTTGAAATCCCAGAATTGTAATTTGATTGGTGCTACTACTTAGCTTGCTGCTTTGTCAAAATATCCATCTTTGCAGTTCGAATGATAAACTGTATAATGCATAAACAAAATTTTTTGTAGTGTCAAAGCATCATCAAACTACAAGCAAAATTCATATAAGAATACGATCTAGATGTATCCGAATAGGTGGCTTTATCTGCTACACTAAGAACAATGTTGAAGACAAATTGTCTTTTTGTTCACCCAATTTCCTCTAGATTGGTGGATCATTCGAATACTTTTTATTTTGATAGTTATATTATTTTTCATTTGGTTCTGTGATGCGTGTAGTAAGGGGAGACGTGGACACATCAATTACAGAGATTCAAAGCTGACAAGGCTATTGCAACCAGCTTTGGGTGGCAATGCTAGAACTGCCATCATATGCACATTGAGCCCTGCACGTAGCCATGTAGAGCAAACAAGAAACACTTTGTTGTTTGCTTGCTGTGCAAAAGAAGTGACAACAAAAGCACAAGTCAATGTAGTCATGTCTGACAAGGCACTGGTTAAGCAGTTGCAGAAAGAATTAGCTAGATTGGAAAGTGAGTTGAGAAGTCCGGCTCCTGCATCTTCAACTTGTGATTATGCAGCATTGCTTAGGAAGAAAGATCTTCAAATACAGAAGGTAATGTCTTACTTTCTACACTCCAGATGCAACTGTTTTACCCACTTTGCTATGAACATCAATGCCGATACAAAATGAACCTTCACTTTGGCTTTATGTTTTGTTTCTTTAACTTTTCTTTCCCTTTGAACTTGTTCCTTGATCATGTAGATGGAGAAACAGATAAAGGAGTTGACCAGGCAACGGGATCTTGCTGAATCCCGGGTTGAAGATTTGTTGAGAATGGTTGGACATGAACAAAGTCCGAGAAAGAGGGTATGTAAATTCAATGAACTAAATGCTGAGTGGTGTACCTTTTTTAAATTCCTCTGAAACACTAACTATTGATTTGTGTTCTTCAATAACAGCCTGAGATCTCTCGTCAAACTTCTTGGCAAGCAGGGGATACATGGGAAGATGAATGTTCATTATCAGAATCATCATGTATGGTTGATCCCCATTATCCTATTGGTGACGTCCCAAGGTTAAACACAACGCATTATGATGGAGATAGTGGGAGCAACAATGAGGAACCATACCAACTTGCGAACAACTTGGAACACCATTCCATTTCTGACGGTTTTTCATCAGTACTATTGATTGGGAAGAATGTTGTTGGAGCCAGTTCATGTCTGAGTCTGGAAGATGCTGCCACCGGAACTGCAGAAGATGTCGATGAGTCCTGCAAGGAAGTTCAACGTATTGAAACAGAAGAGTTGAGCGGGAAATCGTATGAACACCATTCTACACATGATTATGATGGATCATTAGCTTTGACTTTGCTGGGAGATGGAAATTTAGCAAGGCAGGGAGTACCTATTCCTGCTAATGGAGATGGGGAAGGACGTCACCTGCAAAATGGTTTTACGTATGACATATTGGAAGAGAGGCTAAACCATGTTCAGGGGACAATTAATGATATTGTTAGTGATCCTGATGATCAATTTCGACAAAGTTCGGCGACTGACTTGTCAAGCTCCATAAGAATTAATTCACGAAGGGCCTGGAGTCGCAAAGAGAATTCCGCAAGTGGCTCTCCTCTATGGCTTGAGAAGCTAGATCAAAATGAGAGCACCCCACCTAATGAGTTAGAGAAACAGTTTACTGGAAGACCAGATGGTCTCCACAGAAAGTTTCCTGCACTAAATTATGATGCTGATGCTGATGCTGATGCTGGTAAATTATCAAGAAATGGTTCGAGATCATCTTTTGAATCAGCATCCACAGATGACATGAGATCACAGAGCATCCAAGCATCTGTAAATGAAGATATACCAAGTATTAATACTTTTGTGGCAGGATTGAAGGAGATGGCACAGAAAGAGTATGGAAAACAACTTGTTGATGCTCAGGTTAGAATCCTTCCCTTTGATGTCAGTTTCCAGAAGTTGGGTTGTTTTTGATCTGTTAGCTACTTTCACATTTGATATAATTCATTTTCTGCATCACAGGTTCAGGGTACACAAGCACTAACTGATAGATCAGATAAGATTGTGCAAGATATAGGATTGGATCCCATGGATGAAGCACCAGAAACCTCTCGTGATCGGCCCCTGGAATTCGAACGGCAGCAGAGAGCAATACTTGAACTTTGGCAAACTTGCAATGTTTCACTGATCCACAGAACTTATTTTTTCATGCTCTTTAAAGGTGACCTTTCAGATTCCATCTACATGGAAGTGGAGCTCAGGCGATTGTCTTTCCTGAAGGAAACATTTTCTCAGGGAAGTCAGGCTGTAAGAGGCCATCGAACAGTCACTTCAGCTTCAAGGTTCAATGTCTCTCTCTCTCTCTCTCTCTTTCTCTATTCTCGATGGAAGTACCAATGAGGTTGTTATAGAGTTCTTTGTTCATCTGTAACATGTAGAACTGATGTAACAGTTCCTGGTAAGGATTAAAACCGAGTTATCTCTATAAATTTACCTATGCCTGGTAGTTCCCAACTATCATTGTTAGTAATTCACCATTAACAAGAGTCTTACATGAATTTCTGTTACCTGGGAAACAGCATCAAGTCCCTTCACAGAGAGAGAGCTATGTTGAGCAAGCTGATGAGGAAAAGGCTATCAGAAGAAGAGAGGAAGAGGTTATACCAAAAATGGGGAGTTGGGGTCAATTCAAAGCGTAGAAGGCAACAGTTAACCAGTCGATTATGGAGTAACCACAAGGATATTGATCACATCAGAGAGAGTGCTAGTGTAGTTGCCAAGTTGCTCAGATTTGTAGAACAGGGACAAGCTGTCAAGGAGATGTTTGGTCTTAGCTTCACCCCCCTCAAACTCCAAGAGTAAGTCCCTGGATTGGTCACTCAGCAAGCCTCTCTTGTATAGGCAAGAAGCGTCTAGGCAAGAAGCATATGTTGTATGTATTTCTCACAAATATATGCAACCTACAGAAAGGTGGTACGATGCCTGAAAAAAGATTCGAACCCAAACTTGAACCCGAACCGAATTTAAATATCTGAGCCCGAATTCGATTCGATTGAATTAGGCCGTAGAGATACGGGCTTTGGAATTCTTGTACAAATTGTAGGCTGTACTGAATTGGAAGTATTATAGAGTAGAGAGATTATAATTATTAATTAAATTTATTTTATAATTTATAATTTATTTCGTGAGTGATTTATTGAAAATATGAATGATTATCTAAAATATAAAAAAGGTACTCAATGATTTAATTAATACTCAATAATAAAAATTATGGATTTCACAATATTAAAAAAAGCTATATTGCAAATAATTTTGAGAACGGAGAAACTCACATCTGTTATCCTTTGGATATGTATTGGGTAAACCTACGAATTGATACAATAGTTTACAAATCACACCAATCGAGTATTTTACATTAGATAAGTCTTGTGCGACAGGCTCGATTGAAGGAGTGTAGGTAGGAGAATTAAACACAGGACCTTTTGGCCCTATGTTCCTTTACTCTACCAAATCGACTACTCTTAAGGAGCTCAAACATATAAATAAGATTTAAAAGGGATTATTAATGACTTTTTAATGGATTACTTTTTATTTTATTGAATATTGAATTGAGTTTTTTTAAAAATAATATTAATTTAATTTAATTTTAAAAATGAAATTATTTTGATTTGTAATTTGAGAAATTTAAGATTAAAATGATGTTATATTAAAATTGTCAATTAAAACGAAGTCGTTTTGTGCAGAACCACATTCATAGACGCACTCCTATTGTAGTTTCGTCGGAGAAAGAAGACCGGCACAGAGAGAGAGAGAGAAAGAGATGAGCGTGACATCGACAGTTGGTGGTTACTTAGCTCGGAGAGCGGCGCAGAAGGAGAGGGTTAGGATCCTATACAGGCGTGCTCTTAAAGACACTCTTAACTGGGCCGTCCATCGTCATCTCTTCTACGAAGATGTACTAATAACTCTCTGTTTCTGATTTCACTTCATTTTCTTTCTCTAACCCTAATTTCATTGTTTTTATGTTTGATTCTCCTCTTCCTGTTTATCCAGGCTTGTAATCTCCGCGAAAGATTTGAAGCCAATAAACATGTGGTATGGATGCATATGATATGAATTTTTTGTACCTTGTTTTGCGCTGATTCGTGTGTGTGAGGTTATGTTTCAGGAAGATTTGGACACAATCGACAGGATGATAGCTGATGGTGAGGCCCAGTACGACAAATGGCGCCATCCCGATCCCTATATTGGTGAATTTCTCACAAAACACACTAAATTTGTTTACTTGCCTTGGGAAATCCACGATGGATGATTTAGTTAGCAATCAATTCCAAAGCTCAGTGATCTCATGGTTTTGATGCAGTTCCTTGGGCTCCAGGAGGCTCCAAGTTTACCAGGAACCCAACTCCACCTTCTGGGGTAAATTCAATCCAAACCCATTCATTGTTTCTTATTGTTATTTGGGATGTCAAATGCATTACATGATTTGCATAAAAACCCTGGACTGTTTTGCTTGTAGTCATGGTTGTATTGGAATGTGGTTCAAAGGAATATAGAATCAGCATGCGCTAGAAAAAAATTAAATTCATAATTTATGTTTTCTTATTTAATTAGACTTAGTAAGGTTTTCCTAACCTTTTGAATAAGGTGTTACCTGATTGTCATATTATCAATAGGAAATCTTGTAGCACTTAGTTTTTCCTATTTTGTGTAAGGTTTCTAGTAAGACTATCATAAATAAGGTCCTTGTTGGAGAAACACAGCGGCATTTATATTTTGAGTTATTATTAAGGAGGTTTTGTCATAAACCCTAATAGTTCCAACAACAATCTAGCCTAATTCTAGCCTACTTTGATGAATTTGCTGCTCTAACTCCTTTTCCCTACATACATTATAACATTTGCCTTGGTAGATTTATGAATGCGGACTGTGGAGCATGAACATGGCAATTAACTAAAGATAGAGAAAAGAATTATCTTGATGACTAAATGAATCTGAAACCTAATGTTGCTGGCTCTAGTTGGTTATTTGTTCTTGTTGATGTGATCTTCTTTTTCTTCTTCCTCACAACTTCATTTACGTGCATGCAGATTGACATAGTCTATGATTATGGTCGAGAAGATAATGCGTAACGCCTGAGTTTGTGCGGCAAATAAAGGTTAGTCTTATGATCCATTTTTTCACTTGTGCTATTGCATCCACCTGTTTACAAATGTAGATCATAGCTTCTTCCTTGAGTGCTTTATCTCTTGGTCAAATATTTATTGCAAGTTATCAAATTGTTACTGGAACCTAGTGGCTTAAGCCTAAGAGAAATGATTGGTTTTAACTGGGAATTTGATTGTGGCATTTATAGAATTTCTATGTTTCATTCCCAGTACATTTTGATAGATGCCAATCTTTCTTCCTCCTCCTTCCGCTGTTTGTCACCATATTCCTATGAATTGTTTTTATCTGGCCATTGTTTCTTATCAAGGAATATCAGAGTTGGAGTTGGTCCATCCGAATCTTTAGTTTTCCCTAGACTTTGAATTGCTTTGTTGCCTACTGAAACCGCAATTTTGTCACTCATGCAGATTGAGTTATCCAATGGCTGATACACAACATAGTGATCAAGGGCTTCAATGCCTCTCTATGCTGTTAAGTGAAGGGCCAATGGTAAACATTGTGAGACATTTAGGTGTTATGGCTTCTGTGTATTTTGTTTCGTTGAAGAAACTTAATCTCAAGAATCGGTTAATGTGCTTAGAAATGGATCAAATCCTCTTTAATCATCAATAAGCACACAGACTTTTCTGCAGTAATTGTACGGGTACTCAAAGATTGCTAGGTCCGCTCTTAACATGCCACTTCAAACTTCTACTGCTCAATGACCACCGGACCTTTATCCAATTTTTACCAAGTGTAACAGGCTCTTTATTTTCTCGTGGAAGGTAATTCCGTTGATTAAACCAGTTCAAATGTAAAAATTTTAAATTAACTGATTTTTTAGTTAAGTTTTTAATTTTCTGTTTAATTTATTTTAATAATTTTTGTTTAAAATTTATTAGTTAATTAATCAATCAATCAATTTTATAAATTTATTAATTTTTATAAATTAAAGTTAATTATTTTTTAATTAAATTATAAATTCTTCGATAAAAGTGGTAGTTTTTTAATTGTATTTTAAAAGTTTTAATTTTATATAATTTTAACAGATTTAAATCTCTTATTTTATTAATTTAATTTTTATCTAATTTTTTAAACATTTTTTTAAATATTGAATAATACTAATATTTGTAAAATTGGCCTTTTAAGAGGTTAAGATTATGAGTCAGGGATGAGGTGTAACTCGTTCAATTTTTGAAGCTTCAGGAAAGAGAGATGTAACTCATTTTAATTTTAAATATTTGATTTTAAAATTTTAATTTATTAGATAATTTATATAAAATTGATAATGTATATAAATATATGTACACGAAATGTTGACCAGGCCTGACCACCTAGGCCCGAAGATGAACCATGCTTGAGATCGGATTGGGCCGAGAAAATTGGGCCCTTTTGCCATTCCTATTTTAATAGTCCAAAATCAAGTAAGCCTAACTTTAAAACTAAGGATAACAATGAGCTAGGTTGGAGTTGGCTCTAACTAAGCCCGAACCCAAGTTTGACTTAATTTGATTCAAAATTTTTAAATTTAAAAATGTAAAATAATGTCATTTTATTTATAAGAGTCGAATTAGGCTTAAACAATATTAGCTTGCCCTTAAGCTCTATTTTTCAGAAATATAAGACCTAGATTCTGTTAACTTGAACTTGACCTGTTAACTTTGGGTCGCTGAAAAACGAGTAGTTTGATTCAAAACTTATCCGACTATTTTAAACTGATCCAAGCTAAGAGAAAATGGCTTTGTCTGAAATTGGCCTGGCCCATTACAAATCATGGAGCAATCCGAAGTCTCGGAGACTAGTTATGGGCCTCTGACGAGAACCCAAGAGAAACGCGTGATGGATATGGAGCTTTTGTGGGTGTGGCTCCAAATCACGCACGAAGATAAGACACGTAACGTTAACGTACATCTACAATTCTACATTCATATTCCTCTTCTTTGCTCTTACAGGCACCAACTGAAAGTGAAAAGCGAAGCTGACACGGCCTGCGAAGGAGAGTTGGGTTTGCAACGTGTTTTGGTGGCAGTAGAAGGAAATGGAACTGGGTTGCAGAACCAGAGCTTTAACATGGACTTACTCTGTGTCTCCTCCATCGCTTCGCATTCCTCAAGTCTTCTCTGTTTCTACAGTTACTTTCTCTCAAAACCCTTCTTCGGATTTTATTGTTTATGTGGGTATGAACTATGAAGTGTTCCTTATGCTTTTCTCTTTGTGGCGTAGAGGAGTGATGCCAAGATTTGGAGAGTATGGTGTGCCTCTGATCAGACACAAAGGGTTTGTGCTTTACAAGCTTCTTTCTTGTCTTGTCTTCTCTTTTTTTCTTGGTTTGAAGAATGCACTATGGATAATTCATAAAGATTGTGTAGCTACAGATTGAACTTGAGCTAGAGTGGTGTGCTGAAATGGGAAAGCTTGTCATCAGCATTGTATCCTTTCACTCATTACAATTTTGTTTCTAATTAGATTGGTTTTACTAGGTTGAAGAAACTTTAGATCATTGCCGTACAACGTTTTCATTCCTGTTGTACTAGAACAAGACCAAGGTTCCATATCTGACTACCTAAGTCATCCTCTGTTAAGAGTGACACAGTAAATAACTACAAGGAATTGCCTGATTTCTCTAGATTTTGCTCAATGGCGTTTATTTTGGACAGCTTTTTCTATATTTGTGTTGTTTTCTTGGAGGTTTTGTTTCATTTTACTGTACAACTTGGTGTAGGCAAATCAGATGACAGTGTCAATAACAGGAGCCACAGGTTTTATTGGTAGAAGATTGGTGCAAAGACTTCATGCAGGTTTTTTCACCTTTCTAGAATGTAGAACTTTGAAAGCTTTGACATAACATGATTTAGGAAATGTTTAATGCTTTATCTCCATTTTCATATTCTCCTATTGAAACAAAGGTTGACGAATAGTTCAGTTTTTCATTAAAAGAACTTCTAAATCTGTCTGTGAGTTGTTGACTGCACTACTTTGTACCATACAGGCCTTAGACTTGAAGTCTTAGTTTCTAATAACTATAACTCTGAACTGTTTGTGTTTTGTCATCTCATTCGGTTGCAGATAACCATTTTGTCCATGTCTTGACACGAACTAAATCTAAAGCCGAAGAAGTATTTCCGGGTAAGAAGGTAATGAGTACAAATTTTCTGCACATGAACTTGTTATGATGAGTATTTAAAGACCTTAAAACAGGGCAATATGTAGCAAAACTAATTCATGATTACACTAAATTTGTTTTATATTATTCCAATGCATATCCATGGATGTGAGCCTTGAGATTGCTTTACAAATAGCGTACTTTTCAAATATTAGTTGGGTTTGATGTCCCATTGTATCCTTTCAAATAGATTTCCATAGACCATGAATATTTCTTTATAAAAGTCACTAGTTCTTGTATTTGTGTAGTCAAGGACTTCCCTGGAATTGTTATTGCGGAGGAACCAGAGTGGAAAGACTCTATTCAAGGTTCAAATGCAGTCGTAAACTTGGCTGGATTGCCGGTCAGTACAAGATGGTCACCTGAGGTTAGTACTGCCAGTCCTTTACTTTGGTGGTTTAGGATACATAAGTTTCGTGGTCATGCTATGACATGAGCCTCTATATGCAGCTTCAATGAATGGGTGCATATGATAATTCTTTTGCACTAACCTGAAGTAGATTATATCGTCTCTTAACTACAGATCAAGAAGGAGATCAAGAAAAGTAGGATAAGAGTCACCTCAAAGGTAAGATATTATTAATTTAGCACGCATGGTTTCCTTGTTATTCTTTGACCTGAATCCAACGGTGATTGGGCTGTTCCATCATAACACATTATGTATGTGTTAACATCACAAACATCACTTAAAGGTCTATAAAATCCTCATGATTCTTCTTCATCTGGCCATTTATCTGGTTTTGAAGGTTGTAGATCTAATAAACAATTTACCTGGAGCTCGGCCTACTGTACTGGTTAGTGCCACAGCTGTTGGTTATTATGGTTCGTTTCTGACACAGAGCTTTCTATTCAAAAATCTAGTATAAACAATTTTCTTATTAATCTGCATTTATACAATTATCATCCACCTTAAAAGTAGGATTGTGTTTTCTTTTCCAAATTCTGCAAGCATTTTCTATGTGATCATCCTTATAGTTTTGGTTTTATTGGAGAAAAAAAAATCATGCAAAGAAAGTATTTACCGGCCTTTTATATTGCAGATTTTGGTGACATATTTTAGTTTTGGATGGTTGAGGGTATTTGCATTCTCACTTTTCTTCCCTTATTTGCTCAGGAACCAGTGAGACACAAGTATTTGTCGAAAGCAGTCCATCAGGAAATGACTATTTGGCAGAGGTTCGATACTTTGAATAACCTCCTATCTTGTTTTGTGTTCACTCTCGTGTAAGCATATTTAAAAGTTTGTTGCACACTACCAAATTGGCGTGAGCATCCCATTATGCATTATCATCATTCTTCCATCTTACAAGTCTTGATCAATTAACATTATCAATCAGCACTTGTCACCAAGATTGTAAATTGTGGACTGCCACTTATATTAAGGTTGCGGACAATTGGAAACTAATTGCAGGAAATACAGCTGCAAACAGTAAATATCGATAACAGTCTGGACTACAACCACAATTGTGATTGTTTTGTATCAAATTTTCAACTTGTTTAGCTGCATGCCAACCATATGCTTTTGAAGAAACTCATTATGCTGTGAAGATGTGTCTTATATGACATGAACTTCCTGGAATGTGGTCTTATTTGCTGTGTGTGTGAGCAAGAGCTCTCACCTACTTGCTGACAGATAAGTTGTGCAGGTTTGTAGGGAATGGGAGGCAGCAGCTCTCAAAGTAAATAAGGATGTCAGGGTAGCACTCATTCGCATAGGTGTGGTCCTTGGTAAAGATGGTGGTGCTTTAGGTATAACCTTCTTCAATCCTTTCATGTGTTTTCTCATCCACTGTATGCTCTGCTTTTATCTTTTTTTATCATTTGCAGCTAGAATGATTCCTCTTTTCATGATGTTTGCTGGTGGTCCATTGGGCTCTGGCCAACAATGGTATGTTGGTTTCTGTGGAATTCTGCAGCAAACTACTCATTTTAAGTGCCAAGAATTTATGAAAGCTTTTTGTAGGAACCTTGTGCTATTGTTGGAGTTATGTTTATAGCTTAATTTGTCGTGCATTTTTGTTTTAAGTTGTTGAGAAGTTCTTTTTGTGCTTAATCTTCCTCGTGATGTTTTTCAACCCATGCAGGTTTTCCTGGATTCACTTGGACGACATAGTGAACCTAATATATGAAGCTATATTAAATCCATCTTATAAAGGTAATTTTCTCATTATTAATGGCATTTGCTGTTAGTATGAACCATGTGAAGCCTGATCAAATCTAGTTTGACCCGTTGAATTTAGTTTGAGCCAAGCCAAACCCAACTAATTTGTTATAATTGGTTAAACCGGAACCGGAAAAACTGTCAAACCCGAATTCAATTGCTCTAAATACTTGAGTCTGAGTTTGAAGAATTGGTGTCATCCCTACGTAGCTCGCTAGCAAACAAATTTTTTCAGCTCCAAGATAATAAACTACAGGCTTCATGACTATTTAACTTTAGTTGTTGTGACCTGCAAATATCAGGAGTTATCAATGGAACTGCTCCGAACCCTGTTCGACTCTCTGAGATGTGTAACCACTTGGGAAACGTCATGGGCCGACCCTCATGGCTGCCTGTACCTGACTTTGCTATTAAAACAATCCTTGGAGAAGGTGCTTCAGTGGTAAGAACAGCCGAGCTACATCTGTTTCAACTTTTGTTCTTGCATTATCACATGTCACTTGGAACTCATTACAAAGCTGTGTGTAGGTTTTGGAAGGACAAAAGGTGCTTCCAACTAGAGCCAAGGAACTGGGTTTCCAGTTCAGATATCCCTATGTGAAAGATGCTCTGAAAGCTATTCTCTCGTGAAGGCCACATATGTAAACAACCTTTGATGCTACCTTTTGGTTTGAGGACCATGTTTCTCCCAACTATGGAGGCATTTAGAAATCAGAAGACAGAATTCTTACATGCAAATCATGAGTTGGTTTTGGTCTGTTCAAGTGAGCAATTCCTACATATGATTAAAACTTATGATTAAAACTTTTTTATCGTTCTGCTACATGCTACATGTCAATCATATATATGCAATCTCATCATTGTTTTTCGTCTACTCGATAGAATTTGGTCACATTTGAAATGACAAAATACGTATAGTATCTTGTTCACAAAGTCGTCCTATCTCTCTGGCATGAAATAATGTGGCACTATTAGAAAGAGCGTTCCAAGAGAAGATGTTACTTAGCCGCTTCATCTTCTGATGTTGTACCCTTTAGCTAATTCAAAAAGAAAATCATGCGGGTGGAAGTAGAAAAGTTAATGGCGGCTCAAAGAGTACTTCCCTGTGAAGGTTTGGAATTTTGGCTCCTCCTTTTCAGATTCTTGCTTAGTTTCTTTTCCAGATTCCTGCACCATCAAAGAAAGAGTTTGTTTGAATCACACCAGAGAAAAAAGGCAAAATGATAGACCAGAAGTCCTGTTAACATCATTTTGATATTGTTAAGAATCTGATTCATAGTGATGGATGGTAAGAGAAAAACCACCTTTTGGCTTTCTTTAGGAGCACGGCTCACATTTGATCCGAACACAAGTTTTCCCTGAGATTGGCAGGAACTGCTCTGTGAATTTGATCTCACCGACAGCTGCCCACTGGCATTGGTAACAGTACAGTAGGTTGCTTGTTCTTAAGCCCGGGTGAAGAAACTGGTGGCGGCTGATATGTCAAAGGTTTTCCATAAACGGACTGAATTTTGGTTCCGTAATGACTGGAACCTGTTCAACTGCAAGATTGGAAGAAAGCTTTCTTTGAGAAAATGGAAACGCAAATGGATGAAACCAGGCTTGTCTACCCACTTCCAACACCACCCCACCCTCCTCGTCCTGTTTCAGAAAGGGAAAAACTTTCAGCACAACAGGAAAACTCGAGCCATTTCACAACGAAAGCCAAGTTACAGAGACCAGCAACTTTCAGCAGCACAAGAAAACTCGAGCTGCTCCCCAACGAATGCCAAATTACAGAGACCACAACTTACAGCAGCACAAGAAAACTCGAGCCATTCCACAACGAATGCCCAATTATAGACACTGCACCCTACAGACACCCCCCTCTCAAAACAATAGAAAAGAGAGCTCGATGAGGTCTAACAGAGTGAATGTACGAACATAAAACATTCGTGCTCCCTTACTAAAATTAAAGATGAGAAATTTGTTAAGGGCAGCATACTATCATATACAAAGAGCAGAAAAACAGATACCTTGAGATGGTTGCTTGGTTGAAGAAATGGGAGCAATAGGTTTCTCTGGCTCCTTGTAATCTAAAGGCGTTGCGAAACCCACCTCACAGTCTGTCTCAATGATACTTACAGCATTTGAAAGCTTGGTTTCTATAATATCAATGTAATATATCTTGTTGTTGTATGCAACCACAATACTATCCCCAGTGGCTAAGCAAGAATAATTCCTCAATGTAGTTTCTAAGCTGCATGACAAAAGGAATGCATTCAACAAGTGCCATGATGTAATCTAATACCTTTCTTTTACCTTTGATATTAGATTATGTACAGAAAATATCAAGGAGGCTAGGTTTCAACAAATTAGGACTACAATATAATTTACCTAAACATCAAAATCAGAAAAAACATAACAAAACTGATTAAAATTCTGGGTTGGGATCCTCCTACATGATTGAAGACATAAAGATCATTCAAATGTGACAAGGATGTAATTCCCATCGAACTCTTCGCTAACATGGCAAAGAACTATTGTAAATATTAACACAGATGAAACACTTCATAGACCGTTTTATTCAGATTTACCAACCCCTAGAGAATACAACTGCAGCTAGCAGCTTGGATAGCTCATTTGCTAAGTAGGTAATGACAGATCGATCTTTGTACCGACAGCAATTACGCCACAGATGATACAGTTAAGGTAGCAGCAGTATCTAGCTCAAGCAGCAAATAAATAAATCTGTCACCAGAAGGAATCAAGTACAATAGCAAGGACTCACATAGCTTTAGGGTTTGATATATCCAAAAGTCTTTGGTGTGAGGTTGCAATTTAACATATGTTCCCTTTGGAAGAGTCACATTTTTCACTCCTACTATGTCTATCTCTTGTAAAAGCAAGTTCTTCATCATCTGAAAAAAAAAGAATTTTTTTTTTAAAACAACAGGAATTATCAAGAAACTTGATTAATTTTACTGATCAAACGTAGGAAAGTACAAAAGAAAATTGTGGGGTGTACCCAATATGGCATATATATCATGCCTTCTTCTGCAATGAATTCCAGAAGAGAGGCCCGTTCAGCGGCATAGTTTTGAAGCTCAAACAGCATTGGATAATCAATATGTAGAGATGCTGGAAGTTTATGATCCAATGTGAGAATCATCACAGTTGGAACCATGAATGCCAACAATCAATTAGCAAATTATAACCACTAACCAAGTCAATCAAGTGCCGATGGAGGCATTATGACTGCAACAAGGAAATCACATAATGTTAAATATGAAATGGGACATTTGAAAAGAAAATCAAACACAAAAGATCTAAATCTTACTTTTATCACCGCTTTCAATTTGAGGTTGCAAGCAATTGAGAAGGAGAAATAAAGGGGGAGAAAAAAATGAACGTCAGGATCAGAAGGATTGTACGGAGTGGTTCTTTCACAGTTCTCAAATAAAAAAATGCTTATAAATTATCAAATAGATCGCAAAGCCTCCATAACCAAAATAAGTTATTGTTGTATGAATGAGTTATTGTGATGAAACTTCCCTTATTATCTGTTTTTTTTTTGTGAGTGAGCTTCTCTATCAAACTGGGGAGACAACGAACTCTAAAATTCAAAGCACTAGAACCAGAACATCAGAGCACTTGGCAAGTTTACAAGGACCTTAAACACCTTACTACCAACCAACTCCAGTATTCAAGTGTCTCAGCTGATAGAACCAAAAGAAGGCAGACACACGCTACCTCTTCAATGAATGATGCAGGATAACATCGATAGGTCTGCTCAAACGAAAGTCCCATGATATGCATATGGATCGAAAAACTGCAATTCACATAACAAAATCGGTAACATTAACAAGTAAAGACACATAGCAACTTTGCTTCCTATTGCTGAAGAGTTATGAAGGTGTTAATGTTTCACTTATTTTAGAGGCATTCCTAAAATTAAAATAGGTATATGAACCCCTGAAGCAGACAGCTTAACAGGTTCTTCCTTACAAGCTCAGACATAGATCACAAGTTTGACTCTACAAACGAAAATTTATACACATTTCAGCCTATAAAAGCAGTCCAAATACCACCACAGAGTATTAGACCCAATGAATTAAGATGACATTCTAAAAATAAGACAATGCCTGAAAATTGAATAATCAAGAATGTATGAACATACCGTCTTGTAGGGCACTAATTCGTCAAAACAAGAAATCAACCCTTTAAGCTCCCCTATCCAAACAAAACAGTAGAAAAGCACAGATTAAAACGCATAACAATTCAGATAAATACGAAACCTAAGAACCCATGAAACCAAACAGAACAACAAACTGAAACTAAAGAAAAAATCGAATCTTTATGCTCCCAAAGTAAACACTGAGTAAAAAAGAACGAACCCCAACAAGAGGACTTACAAACTCAGCTCAATCCAACAATCAAAGTTAAAATTTTGACATTTTGGGAAACCAAACAGGAAGTGGATGGTTGTGGATCAGATAGCAAAAGAGTCATTAATCAGTACGAATCTAAAGATACTATGATCACAAAGAACATAAGAAAGCAAGAATTAAGCAATGTGCGTGCCTATTGTTCAGTTCACGCCCATGTGTGTGGACTTCACTTTGGTATGCAATTTGACCTTTGAGACAACAACTTAGGCTCTTCTTACATGACAAGAATGGGTTCACTTTCATGGCCCAAAAAGATTGGAATACACAAAAGTAAGCTGAAGTCCTATTTATTTTTATCTTTTGTAAGAAAATAAAACATAAATCATAAATTTGTTATAAGAACTTAATAAAATTAAAATTTTCATTTGTAGGTTTCAATGTAATAGAGATATTTGCAGTTGTTGAAATTTTAGAAGTGTTCTCGCATTAATTTATTTAATCACTTCTATTCAATTAAGTAATTTTCAATTGGAATAATTAAATATTCTATTTCAATTTTTTAAACATCGTATCAAAATTTATAAATCATTCAAATAGACCTTCTTAGATCCCACATTTAACGAAATTTTTTATTAGGCTGTTATTGTTATTATTTTTCTAGCGTCAAAATTTATAATATTTTTTAATTAAATTCTTATATTCTTTTAAAGTGTCATATCGTTTGATCCAAGTCATTTGTTTTTTTATTAAAAGAAAAAAGACGATACAATTACATGATTAATCATTAATCTTTTTTATTAAAAGAAAAAAGTCGATGCAATTACATGATTAGTCATGATATATCCTCTAAAAAGATAAAATGAAACTCAATAGGTGAAGTTAGCAACTAAGTGTCATTCCCTTTCTAGGAAATTTTAGACATGACAAGAAGTCTGAACCTCAGCTAGATCGGACTTTGGTTGAAAATGATATCCTTAAAAGTAAAATGTTGTTTCGATCAAGTAATTCAAATTATGCCGGTTGACTCTTGACCTTGATCCGTGTCGGGCTGACCCAACACATCATTCTCTAAGAAATTCCATCGACACCCAGTTGCAGAAACTGACAATATCCTTCAAAAGTTGACTACTGTTTATGCATGTTACATACCGTTCATAAGATTCTTTGAAGCATATGAATGCTAAAATATTGTTAGATCATGTCATAACAACATCTACTTGAATGAATGTTTCAGAAACAGAGATGCTTATTCTGCAATAAAGAATGAACCAAAGTTGGTCAGTTAAGAACAGGGTGGTCCTGCCTCATAGACATGACAATCTATCAGAGATCCGCAGAACAAGCCGTGTTTTTGTTCCAAGTACTTCAGAGATAAAAGGAAATACTTTAGCTATAAAGTCAAATGAATCCAATATCAAGTCCTTGTGAAAAGAAGGGCCTTTATTATTCTACACTTAATTTCAACTTTGGCTTCAAAGTAAATTCTTGTCCTCCTTTTCCTTACCACCATTAAAGAACTTCTGCTTGACGATTATCTATTCACTTCACCATCTGATCACGAGATACAGTTCTAGTTAACAACTCTCAAAATTTTATGTGTCTTCTTCAACCGAAACTCCATCTGCATCGCCTATAATCACCGTGCTTTTGAATCTCCATATGAAATGGAAAACGTATGCATGCACGGAGAGAACATAAGAGTTACTGAATTAAATATTATTCCATTGAAAATGCCTGCTGCTAAAAGGAGACAATTAATAAAGAAGAGGGGGAATTACTAATCTCCTCCTCTTTTGCAACTTGGTAGAGATTAAAACTGAAAAGTTAAAGAAGACGACCTCTAGCATAAACCGATCCGCCGAACGATGACTACAACTGATAACAAAGTAACAGCAGGAGCAGGAGCAGCAGCTAAACTTGGGGAATGCTAATTATTCTCAAGCACAGCAATAAGACCACTGATCGTCATCACCAGCAGGGGCCGAATCTGTTGCGGAATTGAAATCATCCTCCAAGTAGAACCCACCAACATTAAGAGCTGACAATGAGCAAGAAGTAACCAGATATGGCATGTTGTGGAAAGACTGAGCAAGGCTGCTGGCTAAAGCTGCATTGTCCAGTCCTCCATGATTATTACCATCTTCTCTATCAACATCATGTGGACAAATTTCTTCCGCTCGGTGCTTGAGGGTCTCAAACATGAGCTCGGGCTCATGCTGCATAACCCGGAGGACATCACTACAAGACGGTCCGGGAACAGCAGAGGTCACCGCAAAGCTATGGGGCCCATCACTCTGCGATACCCTCACAACACTCGGGCCACCAAACAAGTTGTGAACTCCGCCGAGCGCCTCCTCATAAGCCCCGCCCAGAAACATCCCCAAGTAATACCATCCACCATTACCGCCACCACCAATATCATGAAGTGGCAAGCTTGATTCACCACCTATGAATTTATCAACCTTCCCATCACTGTCACAGGTTAAATCAGACAAAATCCCTCTCACGTCAGGCCTTTCATCAAGTCGATGGATAGGAACAATGGGAAACAACTGTCCAATACCCCATAAATCAGGAATGGAAGTAAACACCGACAGATTAACATGGTAAGTTCTCACAGGCTCTGCTGCTCCAACAGCGTTACAGACAAATTCACACAAAGCATCAACAGCAGCCATTTGTTCCATCCCAATACTTCCTTCTTTAAATTTCTCAACACATCTTTGTTTCAGTTGATCAGCATAAACAAAGCAAGTTTCATACTCACCTCTAATGGCCGCAGAAGTCAAGTTCCGAGCGTCATCAGAGAGCCCATCAACAAGATACTGCAATCCAAACGGAGTCACAGACCCTGCATTCGGAACACTCGCAGAAACAGCCTCAAATATCAGAATAGAATGATGTGACACAATAGCTCGGCCACTTTCACTACAAAGCACCGGGTGCTTCACATTTTTCCGATCACAAACAAACTTCACAGCTTGAACAACAGCGAGAGCATACTCCTCCATAGAATAAGCAACAGAGAGATCAGACTCACTAGACCGAGAACCATCATAATCAATCCCCAACCCACCGCCAACATCAAACACCTGCATATTTGCCCCAAGACGGACCAATTCACAATAGATTTGTGCAGCCTCACCGACCCCATCAGCAAGCAACGCGGTGGTCGGAATCTGAGACCCAATGTGAAAATGCAGAAGTTGAAGGCAATCAAGCATGGAACTTTGTTCAAGCTTCTTGACTACCCTCAAAATCTGGGTCGTGGTTAACCCGAATTTCCCTTTCTCGCCCGAAGTGGACCCGAAATGACCGGAATGCTTCGTCCTCAACTTAGCCCTAACTCCAATAACAGGTCTGACACACATCTTTCTAGCCAAACCCAGAACCAAATCAAGCTCTTCCTCCTGTTCAAGCACAATCACCGTGTTCAAAGCCAATTTCCTCGCCACCAACGCAAGTGAAACGTACTCCGAATCCTTAAACCCGTTGCAGACCAATAAAGCTTCCGGGCTCCCCTTGCACAAACAGCTCATAGCCAGAAGGAGCTCCGGTTTCGACCCGGCTTCGAGCCCGAACCGGAACGGAGAACCATATCTCACAATATCCTCAACCACGTAACGATCTTGATTACATTTCACGGGATAAACACCTTGATAATGAGCCTCATAACTCCGAGATTGGATAGCGAAGTCAAACGCCGACTGAAGACACTCAAGGCGGTTCTTGAGGACATCGGGAAATCGAATGATAAGAGGCAACTGCAACCCGAGTCCACCGGTCGATTTCGGATCCGAAGCTTTCTTCACGACCTTCAAGAGATCAATCTCTTGGTGAACCAGAGTGTCAACGCCGTGAGGACGGACGGTGACGTTGCCGGAGCTGTTAACGGCAAAATACGGGGCGCCCCAGCAGTCGATCTTGTAGAGCGCAGCGGAGAGAGAAGGTGACCAATGGGGAGCGTCTTCCACGGCGGTCGTCGGTGCCGGAGGTAGTTGTACCGGCGAAGGAAGGGAGGAGCAGTCCCCGGCGAAGAAGGCGTAGCCGGGAGGCGCGAGGGCAGCGTCTACGCAACAGGCCAGGGCCGGCATCCTCGCTCCGGCGACGATCCGAGAACGGTTAAAAAGGAAAACTGAAAGAGGTTAGAATGGTAAATATGTTGACCAGTAGGGGGCTTTAGAACCCGCCGAGGCCACAGGCCCCGGCTACCCCCCCAAAAGAAGCAGAAGAAGAACTCTCCAGACCGGGACCGAAACCCTACACTCCTTCTCTCTCTAGCACCGCACTTTCTCTAATAATCCCCACTCAGAAGAACTTAAAAAAGAGTTGTGGAGAGAGAGCTTAGTGTTTGGGGTTTTGTCTACACAGAGCAGAAGAGGAGAAGAGGTGGAAATGAGCGAGATCTGCATGGCAGCGATGCTTCATTATATAGGAATGGGGAGGGGGTTCGGTGGGCCCCTTTGATATCTCAATTTGTTCGTATAAATATCTCTAAGAAATTAATTATCTTAAAAGAAAATATTAAATACCCTTTTTTTTGGGAAAAAAAAGCAATATTAGGTTATAATATTATCGTACCGCATTTGATACTAAATTAGGATATAATAAAGGAATCTATTAGTATAGGTTAATATCGAATACCGTTTTGAGTAATTTTTTAAATTTATAAAATAATTCTTAATTTTTTAAAAAATTATAAAATAGTTCATTGTCTTATTATATAATTATATTATTATATAATTATACTGTATAATTTTAACTATGTCTCTAAAAATTAAAATAATAAATAATAATCACAATTAATATAAAATAACAATAACTTTCAAATATATCACATATAAATAATAGCCACAATTTATATAAAAAAGACAATCATTATCATACGAATATAAATTTAAGAATAATATAAAATATTTATATTTCAATTTCAATTTTGATTTTCATTATATAATAAATAATAATTACATCAAAACATTCAATTAAAAAACAATAAATATCTTTAACTCTCAAATTATTATAATTTACAATAATAGTTCGTGATAAAGAAACAATCAAGTAGAATTGAAACATGAAACAAAATATATATTATTTAATTCTCTATATATTATCAATTAAATATATTATATATTTATTTAATTAAAATTAATTATTAATAAAATTATAAATATCTTAATTTAATTTAATTTATAAAATTAATTTAATATTTATTAATAAATATATTTAAATTTAAAAATATTTTTAAATATATATTTCAAATAAAATTTGATTTTATAATTAAAAATATATATAATAAATATTAGTTTATAAATACTAATTTTTAATTTATTTATTTTTAAAAATACAATATTTTATTAATACTTTATTAATAAACATTATAAAAAGATTAAAAAATTTAACTAAAATAAATTATTTTAAACTTTTATTTAGCGTATAATTATTATTAGTAATAAAATATTTATTTTATTTTAAAAATAAAAATTAAAAAATTACAATAAAAGTTTAACTAAATAATAAATTAAAA
>JANJEY010000235.1:81252875-81265758 GCA_024703695.1 Erythroxylum cataractarum
GACTTATCGGTACTTGATGCGTGTAAGTCGACTTATCCATTGTTACAAGTCGACTTATACACGACTTACACTTACACCCCCGACCTACTTTGGCGCGAGCTATCACGCAATAAACGCCAATGCCAACCGAGTTGGACACTCAGCCGACCGATCCCAATGCGAGCAATCACGCTCTACCCGTCAAAATCCGATCAATCGGGCTTATTACGAGCTGTCCTGCGGACGAGTTATAATGCCAATATTCGACCGATCAAGCCTACCCTGAGCTGTCTTACGGACGAGCTACGAGACTCATGCATACTCCTTCGACCCTTCTCTTTGCTCAGACTTGAGGAGTAGGGGGGCTTATGGTCGGGTCGGTCGTGCTGGGCCCGAACCCAGTCATAACGACCCGTGGGTCGATCGGTCATCTTTCAAGGATCAGCCTCATACCTATTGGTTACGTCAGGCTCAGTCCACACATCCGTGGCCCCATTCGTAGGTGAAAGTCTCACATGCATACGTAAAGACTTAAACCTAACATCTACTCCATATATAAGGTATAACTCTGCCATAACAGAGGTACGTACGATCATAACGCTAGTTCTCTCTGCTTACAGCTACCTTACCTTCACCAAAAGACTGACTTGAGCGTCGGAGGGGCTTATCAGGAAATAACCCCCGATGTGTCTTCTTTGTTTTGTAGGAACCTTCAAGCCGGAATTCTCGTGTTCAGCAGTCGACTCCATGGATCTAAACGGCAACGTGCAGCCTCGCAAGAATCAGGCTGAACCAGAAGGTATTGCAAAATTGAGAAAAGGAGAAAACTAATGAAAGCAAGGAAGAAAAAAAGCTCCAGAAAATGCAAGCAAGAAACGGAATTCTTTGAGAAGGAGGAGAAGAAGCAAATACAAAGTTAAGAAAACGGTCTCAAGGGATGAAAAGAAGTAGAAAAGAAAGGGTGGAGAAAAGAAGGACAAGACTTCAATCTAGAGATAAAGCCAAAGGGAAAGAGGAGGAGGAATTTGCTGACGAGGAGAAGACCTAAGACAAGGAGTAGAACTTATGCAAACAATGCATAATTGTTGGGAAGAAGAGAGAAGCTAGAGCTTATCTCTCTAAAAAGCTGTATATTGAATATTATAAATAGATGGATAAATATATAATATTTGGATGTATTTGTAAAACCTAAAATGAATTATTATACATGTATACATTATATGAAGAACAAAAATAAATAAAAAATATTAAATGATTGAATTTAATTTATAATGTTTTAAAATAATTTCAAAAGGGATAAATAATTAAATTTCATTAAGCATTTTAAATATTTATAACTTATTAATTAAATTTAAGAATATTAATAAATATTTATGTTTATATTCAATAGCTAATTCAGTATATTGTATTGCATGTTTAACTTATATTAAACAATAGTTTAATGTATTTATAAAAATTACATGAATGTATATATCATATAAAAATAAAAATAAAAATTTAAACAACTAAATTTAATATATAATGTTTGAAGAAATTCCAAAAGAGACCAATGATTATTGTTATTGTCTTTTTTAGTATTTTATATTTAATTGTTATCAATTTATAGTTTTTAAATCACGTTTTATGTCATATTTAAAATTTTGGTTCAAATTATATTATTAAATTAATTTTAGATTTATTTAGCGAAGAACAACACTTAAGAGAAAATTTACAAATTTGATTAAAGGACTTATTCAAACTTTCTCTTAAATTTTTATCTCTTGAAACCTTTTTAACTAAAACACCCTTACTTATTTATTATTTTTAGTTGATTAAACATTTAAAGAGAATGTTTGTGTCATGCTCCAAATCAAAGTAAAATATGAGTTAGATCAAAGATCTGGATGTTATACATTTTATATTGAAAAACACTACCATAACCTATATTATACCAGAGTTGAATTTCATATTACTAAAGTTTACCGATTAGAAATTACTCACCAATATTATAAAAATCAGGTTAATACTGGACTAAAATAAAAATAAAACTAAATTGAAAAAAGGACCAATATTTTCTCATCTCTATTGACTCTTACCTCAGTCATATATTATCTTTTTATCCCTAAATTGTGATCTCCTGATGATAAGATGTTTTTTAATATATTAATTATAATTATCTTTTTTATATATATTTTTTGATGCTTAAATATAAAAATTAACGTTTTTTTATTTTAGGAGATGAAAAGTGAAGATTAGATCAAATTGGAGCATTATTAGTAAAAATCATGAATTTTGAAAAACAAGTTAACATATTAGTACAATGGATAAAGTGAGCTCATGCATAATGCCAGATTTACTTAAAGACTTGGGATTTAATTAGGAAATTTCTTTCCATACCTATTATGTAAAGATTTAGATTTGTTTTGAGATAGGAATCCTTGTAAGATAGGACTAGATTAGGTTTAAAGTAGGAAAAACAATAGGAGAGACATCTTTCACCTCTCTAACTTTCTCTTTTGTTTCTTTATCTTTTTCTCTTAATCTTTCTTTTTTTATTTTTGGGGTTGAAACTTAAGCCATGTGTGGCTAAATTTGAACATTATGATTCAAATGATTCAAAACTCTAGTTATAACCTTGTAAAGTTTTGTTTTAAACTTTTATTCATATTTTAATTCAAGTATTTTTTATTTTGTGTTTTTATATTTCATGAATAATTGATATTGATTAATCTGACAAATTGAGTTGATATGACTACCCATGAATTTAATGATTCGTAATTGTTATAAAGGATTGGTACAAGTAGCAAATTGATTGTTTAAGAATTTACATAATTAACTAATGATAAATAAGAAAATTAGTTGAATAGTTATAGCTTTCTCAATTATTTAATTTAGCATCTAATCATTTTCACTAAGCTTATTGCTATTGTTAAATTGATATGGAATGTTATCAAACTCAGTCAATTAATGATAAGTTTAGTTTAGATGCTGGGTTTGAATTAATTAATTTAGAAAATTTTAAAACTTATTATGACTATTTTAATATATTTTAGACTAATTACTTAAATTATGAAAATTATTCTTTTTAAACTAATGATTAATATTGCAATGAGATCTTTCTCTTTAATCGAAATTAAGTACTCTTAAATTTTTTCCTTTTATATAGTTGATTTATTTTGATTACTTGTTAATTTTAGTTAATTAATCAAAAACCTCTATTTTATTTTATTATTTGAAATTAAAAAACTAGGGTTTAGTTCTCTTCTACTTTATTTTATTATTTCAAATTAAAAAGCTAGTATTTAATTCTCTTGAGATTTGATCTAATTTACGACTACTATAAGAAATTAGAAAATTATTTTTTTTTTTGACATTAAAATTATAATTATTTTTTAGTTATTTGAAGACTTGATCACCTGACTGTCATTTATATTGCCACTATCATGTCTGCCCCTTGTCGTTAATTTTTGTGATCATTGATGTTCGTCATTGCCGCTATCTCCCTTCCTCTCGTTTGGTTTCAATTCCCGCGTCTCCACCTCATTGTTTAGTGTGATTGTTTGTCACCTCATTGTTTAGTGTGATCGTCGTCCTCCTCCTCATCATCATCTCATCTTCTCTACCACTAGTCTACATCTTCTATATCCTTTCTTCCATCTCTCGTAACTTTTGCTATTATGAATTTAGGGATTAGAGTTTTGAAATATTGTGATATTGGGGATTGGTGTAATTGGTGTTATTTGATTTAGTTTTATTATTGTCATATGGTTTTCAATCGATTTGAATCAATCCTATATCTCCACCTCGTCCTTATCGTGACTGATTATCAGTCTCGCCCTTATTGTCGTCGTATTTTGTTCTCCCCTTAGCCGTCGTCATCTTCCCTTCTCCGTGACCAGTCATCATCTTCTATGTCCTCAATTTTGTCTCTTGTAAGTTTTGGTATCATGTAATTAGGGATTAAGGATTTGACATACTATAATATTGAAGATTGGTGTAATTAGTATTATTTTATTTAGTTTTGTTACTGATAAATCTAGCGTAATTTTTCATTTAATTTGTAATTTTCTAATGTACATGGACTTATAAATTTAAAATTATTACATGTCTGGGAATTGAGTGGACTTATAAGTTCATTATATTGTATTGGATATTTAAACTATGTTAAATAAATAATAATTTGATGTATTTATAAAATTATATTTATGTATACATCATATAAAAATACAAATAAATATTTAACGTCAAATAACTAAATTTAAAAGAAATTCCAAAAGAGATAAATGATTAATTTTATTTATTTATAAATATTTTAAATTCAATTTTTATTAATTTATAGTTTCTAAATCATATTTTATAACATGCTTGAAATTTTGGCTCAAATGGTATTATTAAATTAATTTTAGATTTATTTGAGAAGAAAAAGGTTTAAAAGCAAATTTATAGCTTTGATTAAAGGACTTATTTAAACCTTTTCTTAAAAATTTTTATCTTTCAAAACCTTTTTAACTAAATAATCTTTATTCAATTATTATTTTTGTTACTTACACACCCAAGAGAGTGTCGAAGTCCTGCTCCATATCAAGTTAAAATATGAGTTTAGATCAAAGATATGGATATCGTACATTTCCTATTGGAAAACAATACTAAAACCTATAATACCATACTAGAGTTGAATGTTAGACTATACTAAAGTTTACTAATCACTAAGTACTGATTGGTATTATATATGTTAGATTAAGTGCCTGTTTGGTTCAGCTTTTGGAGACTCCAAAAGAATTTTTTTTACCGCAAAAGTTATTTTCGGGAAAAGATGGGTGTTTGGCTGCAAACTTCAAAAGCACCTTTGAAGTAGAAATAGCTTTTGAAAAAGCTAAAATACAGTTTTTTGAAAAAACTAAAATTTGAAACTTTTCAAAAAAGCCCAAATTTTAACTTTTCCGGGAAGTTATTTTTTTAAAATTTCGTCACTTACGTGCATAAACTCATCAACGCTCAACACAGACGGTATCGTTTGCGTTGTTCATCAACGCAGACATATACCGTCTGCGTTGATGAGCAAAGGTCTACGTTGTTTCAAAGCAGACGATCGTCTGTGTTGTTCAACGCACACCGTCTGCGTTGAATAATTTTATTTATATATTTATAAAATTATTTTATTATAAAATTATTTTAAATATTATATGTATTTTAAATATTATTTAGCATACATTCTGCGTTAATGAACAATTTGTTAGTATATTTTAAATATTATTTAGCATAAATAATTTTATTATAAAATAAAATATAGTTAAAATTAATAAAAGTGTCTTTTATTTTTATGTTACCAAACAGTCTACTGTATAAAACTCTTTTAAAAAAACTGTTTTTTTAATTGACAGCCAAACAATCAACTGGCTTTTAAAAAAAGCTCTTCTGATAAAAGCTCTACTGATAAAAGCTCAACCAAATGGGCCCTTAATGCAGAGTGAAAAAATGTTTTTTGTTAAATATTTTAAATATTGTACTATAAATTAATAAAATAAGAGGTTTAGCCCTTATTTGGTTGTTAGATAATCAGTTAATTTTTTAGATGATTGACCAAATTCAGCTATTTGATTTCATCAAGAAGCTATTTTAGTTATTTGGTTGTTGCCTGGTTGAGTCAGTTGATTCAACACAACCAGTAAAAATTTAGAAGCTCCTTGTAAGTAACTTTTTGTGCAATCAGCCGATTACCTTTTTCCTATAATGCCGAGTTTGCCCAAACTTCTTTGCTCTATTTGAATTATTTTGTTAAACTTTATTTGGATTATTATATTTTATGTTTAGATGTATCATCATCATCATCGTGATTATTATTATTATTATTATTATTATTATTATTCTTGTTGTTGTTGTTATTATTATTATTATATGTTCTGTGTTTATTATTAGAATTATAAACTTAATTTTTTGTAGAATTAAATATCTAAAATCTAAATTCTTATAAAAATATTCAACGAAATTCTAAGATATATAATATTCATACCCTTATAATTTTTTTAAATTTAGGTCATCATAAGTCATTTTACACATAAGCAGTCAATGCTAAACAACTAATCTTACCAAACATCAAATGATAAACAACTAATGCAATCTGTTGGTCAAATCAGCTGATATAATCAGATATCAACTAATAGCTAATGCAATCAGCTAATTGTCAAACAGGACATAAGGTTTAAAAGGTTCAACTATTATTAGATTATTATAAAACAAGCTAAAATTTGAATCAATTAATTTTTTTAAAAATTAATTGAAGATGATTATCCTTATATCTCGAAAAATTTAAATTTTAATTGAATTTTTTTAAACTAAAAAACTCGTAGCTGCTATCATTTAGATGCGCATTGAGTAAACCTCTAGATTAACGCAATAGCCTATAAATCACGTCAATCGGGCACTCTATATTAGGCAAGTCTATAAAATAGACTTGATCAAAAGAGCGTAAGCAAGGAAATTCGAACACATAACTTTTTAGCTCCATACCTCCCACTCCATCAACTCAATCATGTGCTTAATTGAAAAAACAATACTAAATAAAAATAAAAAGTCAAATCCAATACGAATAACCTAAATTTGTTAAGTTTTAATGTTAGGGTGGAGATAAAATAACATTAAGAAAAAGAAAAAGAATTGAAAAATGTTAAAATATAAAAATTTGATAATTAATAAGTTTTCAGAGCTTTCGATGAATTATTATATAAATCATAAATAATACAAAATCAATAAATATAAAAAAAAACTTTGTAAATTATTACAAGTTTTAAGCAATGATTATTAATATAATGAGTCAGCTTAGTTGATTTAACTGTAAAAATTTTGAATTGATTATTTTTTAATTTATTTTAATAATTCTTGTTGTTAAAATTAATTAATTAATTAATTAATCCATTAATTTTTGTAAATTAATTGATTTTATAAGTTAATTAATTTTCATTTAATAGTCATTTTTAATTAAACTTTAAATTTATAAAATTTTAATCATATTTTAAAATATTTAATTTTGTTTAATTTATAACTATTTTATATCAGTTAAATTTTTAAACCTTAAATATATTATCTTACCATTTAACTTTTGGTTTTAATTTTTAAACATTAGTTTTAAGAGATAACTAAACATAATTTAATATGTTACAAAACATAGTTTATATTATGCTATCAGATTATTATGATTTAATTTGAACTTAGTAAATAAATTTAATTTTAATTTAAACTTAAACTTAAAATTAAAATTAAAAAATTAGTGTAAAACAAAATATTTGAGTTTGGAATGTTAACAGGATAGGTTCGGGCCGCGCCGAGCATGGGTTATGTGACTCGTGGCATGACTCGTTGCCCGACGGGCCAGAATAGGTCGACCCGTGGCTGAGTCCATGGGCAGGCTCAACTAATCCGGTTCACTTTATATATTTTTTTAAATATAAAAAATAACAATTTTTTTAAAATAACGGTTATGACATGCGTAACTTGTGGGGTCGTTGTCAATGCTAACATGCAACATGGACAAATAACACTTTAGGAACATCAGAATTACTATCACCAGACAGCATATCTACAACTAAATTTGGCGTTCATTACTTTATTCATATTTTTATCATTTTGTCTTGTACTAAAATTGTCTATTTTCTTGTCTTATAGCAATTATTCCATGCATTTAAAGTCTTTTAATTTTCTTTAGCAAAATTACTATTATCCATTATTATGCCATGAAGGTTCTTGACAACCACAGTTTCTTGATAATTTCCTGTTCTTTTTTTGGGGTCTCAAAAAATATATTAATATTGGCAGACCAGAGGTTTTTTAAAATTTACTATTTGGTAACTTTTTTCATCTTTTAACAAAGAATTTTATTTTCTTATTCGATATTATTCTATTAGAAAATATATTTTTAAGAATATTAGATATAGACATGCAGATATAAAATGTTAAGTATTTACTAAAATTTTCATGAAAAATAAAAAATAATCTCCGACTCCACCCTAATCCTATTCAACTCTACCCGGTTTTTATTAAATTAAAATGACGTCGTTTCATTTTACTTACAAAGGTCGAACCTTAAATCAGGTCATACATAGATAATTCGAAACCGAGCTCAACCCAAAGTTTGACTTTTTCAAAAAATCGGGCTTAAGACTCAGCCAACTCAAGTCTAGTTTGTTTTTTTAGGTCAGAGTGACATAACCCAATGCGAGCTCGGACCTAATTGTCACGTCTAATTTTACCTAACTGAATGACTCAATCACAACCTAAATAAAGTTATTTGGTTATATCTATTAAAATTTGGATCCATCAATCCAAAGTGAAAGCACAAGTTGCCGTTGAAATTGAACACGTCACAAAAAGAAACTAAATTAAATTGGTGACCTAAAAAAAGTTGTACTATTCAATAACAAAATAAGTGACTTGTCACACACCATAACCAATTTTATAATCATGCTTGAGAGCTTTATGGTGATGCAAGCCTCTCTTAGGATCATCAAGGCCTTATCTTATTATTAATTATATTAAAACCTTTTTTCGACTACTTTTTAGTTCCATCTTCATATTTTAAAAAGTATTATTTACCCTTTTATAATTTTTGGTTGTATTTTTTATATTTATTTTAAACCTCTCATCTTATTGATTTAACTTTTGTTCCAATTTTTTAAACATCAATAAGAATATTAAAATTTTAATTTATTATAAATATAATTTACCGATAAATCTTATCAATGATTTGATTGACAACGATTACTCAATATTTACTAAAAACATGTACAATTTTAATAAATAAAGTATTTAATAAGTTTCTTTGAGACGGTCGAGTTAGTAGAGTGGAAATGTATGAGGTCAAAAGACTCTCTGTTCGATTCCTCCTACTTACGCTCGCTCGATCGAACCTGTCGTACAGAATTTATCTAAGGTGGAGTATTCGATTGATATAATTTATAGGCAATTACATCAATATAGAGATTTATCCAATGAACATCTAAAACATAGAGACTACGATTCTTCTGTTTAAAAAAAGTACTTAATAAACTAAAATTACCATTAAAAAAACCCAAAAAAATTAAGCATTTCTCCGGTCACTCGTTAAAAGCTAATTTGATAACATCATGACCTAATTGTTGTTTATGGTGACCTATCAACCTTGAAAAGATATATGTAAGCACACTATTGTGGGTACGGTGTATATAGTATACCTTATCTCCTTGAAAAGATATATGTAAGCACACTATTGTGGGTAAGGTGTGTTTAATGTACCTTATCTCCTTGTTTACTTAACATACATATATGCTCGTGTCATGTTCTCTTACATCCACAAGTTCATTGGAATTGTCCTCGCCGTTCAAATTTATTAGGACAACAAATTATTAAATGTGACTTTTTAACTTTTTCATTTTAAAGTTCATTTTTAAAATGGTTAATTACTAAAAAAAAGGCTTGCACTTTCGTCATATTTTCAATTATAACCCAAACTTTTAAAGGTAGCAATAAAATGTCCAAATTTTCAATTGTTTTTAATTATAGCTCAAACTTCAAAAAGTGGCAATAAAATGCTCAAACTTTTTTATTTTTCTTTAATTTTAACTTAATGTTATTTGTTATTTTTATGATACTATCAACTATTTATTTTTTGTTTGTTTTTCTAACATCCTAAAACTACTCTTGCGTTATAGCATACTGTACTATTAAGTTCTTTGTTTTTAGTTCGTTCTCTTAATGCTCTTAGTGTTAGGGCTTCGTGGCTGTGTAATCTGAAAATTGAAGGGTAAGGATGTCGAAAGAACAAATTGAAAACAAAAAGAAAAATTAAAATCAAAGTATAAAGTTATAGGGGCTGCGTAATCTGATTTAGGTCATTTTTAAACAACGATATCGTTTTATTAATATTTATTTGTTGTGTTAATTTTGGCCGATATGTATTACCAGTTAAAGTTTTTGAAACAGGTATCAAGTAACGTCAGCAAACTTAACGAAAACATTAACATTAGGCTAAAATTTAAAAAAAACTTGAAAATTTAACATTTTATTGTTTTTTTTGAAGTTTTTGAAGTTCGAATTAGATTTGAAAAAATTGAAAGTTTAAGCATTTTATTGTTATTTTAACAATTCGGGCTGTACTTGAAAAGTTGACAAAAATTGAACCTTTTTATAGTAATTAATCCTTTTTAAATTTGATACTAAGTTTTTATATTTTTAAATTTTAAATAACCCAATTTTAAAAATACTTTTATTAATATTTTGCTGATGTAATTAATGAAATCTTTTAATTCTTGTTTCATATTCATATTCTTCACAAGTTCATTGGAATTCTCCTTGCCATTCAAATTTATTATGGACAACAAATTATTAAATGTGATTTTTTAACTTTTTATTTTAGAGTTTAATTTTTTAAATCGTAGTTAAGTGTTAAAATTTTAAATAACCCAATTTAAATTATTTTTATTGAAATTTTCCTGATGTAATTAAATAAATTCTTTAAAGATAGACTTTTAAAAAGTGGAAATAATTTTTTTCTTTCTACTATTAAAGACTTAACAATAACAACAACACTTAGTAAGAAACCTACAAAGACATGAGATTTGGGGAGGTCTAAAGAGACTTTCTAGTATTAAAGACTCGAAAATGTCAAAAACAAAGAATCATGTTATAATTTCTCTAAATTTTAATTTTCACATGTTCCATTAATTATTAGTTATCATAATAAAATGTCAATAAAAATAATGTAATAATTCCTTTAAACATTAACCCTAATAAACTTTGAATAAAAATGACATTTTTATGTTTATTAATTAAAATTTAAAAAATAACCCATGAAACCCATGTTCTAATCTTATTCTTTTTCAAAAAAGAAAATATAGTATTCTTAAATCATACTAGCCGCGAAAAAAAAAAGTTCGATATTTATAATTATATAAAAAAGAAAAATATCAAGGGCATAATCGTAATTTAGTACATGAAACACTGAACACTTGCATGGTTCATACGAAGCTACGAGTCTCCAGGAAACATGGCAGAGACCTCTTGTCGTGATCTTTGGATTGTTCCATTAACGATAGGACCCAAGCTCGGCGCAGTGACCGTTTTCGAACTCTGGACCACTTCAACCTCAATCCACTGCCAAAGATCATGACAAGAGGTCTCTGCCATGTTTCCGTGGAGACTCGGTGTAGTGAGTAGTGACCGTGTTCGAAGTCTGGACCACTTCAACCTCAATCCACCAACACGGTAATCTTACTCTTAATCTCCAAAAAATAGACCAAAAAAAAATCTGGATAGAATAAAAAATAAAAAATATAATTGAAATTAGTATTAAACTATTGTAACATCAATATAAAGTAAAGATTTAACAAAATTAAAATTTTTAAAATATAAACAAAGAAGAACTATATATGATAATAAATCTGGTTAGGTCAAAGTCCCCAAATACTGTTAGAGCCAGAGCTTAGCTTGAGGTTTGATTCGTCTGAGACAGCAAGTTTAGCTTAAACCCAATTCAATCTTAAACTCAAAGGGTGGAACGTCCAACGTAGGTGCCCCCATACTTCGGCCTGATATTGTGTAAGGGAGGTAAATCACGGTTTGATCCCAGCCAGCTTTTCGAAAAGACGATCCAGTGTTCAGTGCTCACAAAGAGTCATCACATAAAACCCAATTCAATCTGACATAATAGAATGTCATTTTTTATAAAACAATGTTGTTTTGCTTATATACGCCAGGGATCAAGCAAAATTAGCCTGAGCAGTAGAGATGACCAACCCTTTAGATGGATAAAACTTGGTTCAGCCTGGTTCTGGTGAGACTGCACGTTGTTGTTTGGATTCATGGAGTTGGCTGCTTCTCACGAGAGCTTCGGCTTGAAGGTTTCTGCAAAATAAAGAAGGCACATCGGGGTTGTTTCTCGATAAGCCCCTCCGACGCTTAAGTTAGCATTTTTGTGAGGGTAGGATCGTTGTGAGCAGAGAAAACTAGGTTTATGATCACGTACCTCTATTATGGTAGAGTTATACCTTATAGATAGAGTAGATGCTTGGTTTAAGTTTTTACGTATGCATAAGAGACTTCTACCTGCGAATAGGCCACAGAAGTGTGGACTGGACCTGGGTCCGACATAGCCGTTAGGTATGAGGCTGATCCTTGAAAGATGGACCGATCAGTCTACAGGTCGTTATGACTAAGTTCGAACCCGGTACGACCGACCTGACCAAAACTATATATTTGTGATTGCACCTGGCATGGATTATAGATGTGAATAGGGCCCAATGTAATCAGCTGAAAGTGAAAACTCCTTTCATCCACCATTTTGGGTAAGTGTTTGGTGGGGGATCCATATCTGACATTTCACAAGCTTCACACCACACAAATTCATACACTAACAAGCAATGAATGTACTCTTTCGCATATCTATCTACATGTAATATGTATGCATTCTATTGGGTAACCATATTCTTGTATCGTGTATTGTGCGAAGTTGCTATCAAAGACATGTCCGATATTTGGAGTTGGCATACGGTTGGTAACTTGTGGGTGTAAGGATTAGACTTCGTCAATCTGATTTTTAGGAACGGTAAAAGATGTCCAACGTTGTTAAAGTCCATGTTATGCCGATAGAATTTTGTTCAGTACATTTTTTTTTATAAATCTTTTTTTATTAGAACTTTTTTAAGAAGTTAGTTAATTATTTAGTTGTCATTTAAAAAATAATTTTTTGAAAGAACTTCTAAATTGTTTGACAACATAAAAATAAAAAGTATTATTTATTTTAGCTATATTTTATTTTGTAATAAAAAATACTCATGCATATAAATATTTAAAGTATATTAAACAATATGCAAAGTACAATGTATTAATTATTATATAATTTTAAACCATATGAAACATAAATGAAAATATATCTAATCAAATCTTTTATATAAATTAT
>JANJEY010000235.1:81307072-81333239 GCA_024703695.1 Erythroxylum cataractarum
ATTGGATATAAGTTAGAGATCTTTTTACTTACATTAAATCATTTTCATAATTAATTTTGTTGTTATTTAATAAAAAGAGTTAATACATATAAACAAATTAATTAAAAATAATAACTATTTAGCCTAGAGTCAAATTTATTAGATATTAAGAAAATTACGGACAAATTTAAATATTTAAATAAGAATTCAAGTTAAAGTTAACGTATTCAGTACAAAAAATTCTCCGTTTTGTAAGAGTCTAGGAAGGATTATAATGTACGTAACTTTCTCTTTTGTGATCATAAGATCGCATGTCCAAGTCACAGAAATAATCTCTTCGTAAAAATATTATGAGAAATTTGCGTACATTATGACCATTTTTGAACTCCTACAAAACGGAGAATTTTATGTATTAAATACGTTAGCTTTGACTTTAATTCTTATTTAAATATTTAAATTTGTCTGTAATTTTCTTGATATCTAATAAATTTGACTCTAGCTTAACTCATTATTGTTTTTAATTAATTTTTTATATGTATAACTTTTTTTTATTGAATATAAACAAAATTGATTATGAAAATGGTTTAATGTAAATAAAAATATCTCAACTAAAACTATGGAATTGGATATAAGTGAGAGATCTTTTTACTTACATTAAACCATTTTCATAATCAAATTTGTTTTTATTTAATAAAAATAGTTAATACATATAAACAAATTAATTAGAAATAAAAACGAGTTAAGCTAGAGTCAAATTTATTAGATATTAAGAAAATTACGAACAAATTTAAATATTTAAATAAGAATTCAAGTCAAAGTTAACGTATTCAGTACACAAAAATCTCCGTTTTGTAGGAGTCTAGGAAGGGTTATAATGTACACAACTTTCTCTTTTGTGATCATAAGATCGTATGTTCAAGTTACAGAAATAACTTCCTCGTTAAAATATTATGAGAAAGTTGCGTACATTATGACCATTTCTAAACTTCCGCAAAACGGAGAATTTTATGTATTAAATACGCTAATTTTGACTTAAATTCTTATTTAAATATTTAAATTTGTCTGTATTTTTCTTGATATCTAATAAATTTGACTCTAGCTTAAGTCATTATTATTTTTAATTATTTTTTATATGTATAACTTCTTTTTATTAAATATAATCAAAATTGATTATGAAAATAGTTTAATGTAAGTAAAAAGACTCAACTTAAACTATGGAATTGGATATAAGTTAGAGATCTTTTTACTTACATTAAACCATTTTCATAATTAATTTTGTTTTTATTTAATAAAAAGAGTTAATACATATAAAAAATTAGTTAAAATAAAAAAGAGTTAAGCTATAGTTAAATTTATTAGATATTAAGAAAATTAACGAAAAATATTGAAAATTAACGAAAAATTTAAATATTTAAATAAGAATTCAAGTGAAAGTTCAGTACACAAAATTCTCCGTTTTGTAGAAGTCTAGGAAGGGTTATAATGCACGTAACTTTTTCTTTTGTGATCATAAGATCGCATGTTCAAGTCACATAAATAACCTCTTCGTAAAAATATAATGAGAAAGTTACGTATATTATGATCCTTTCTAAACTCCCACAAAACGGAGAATTTTATGTATTAAATACGTCAACTTTGACTTGAATTCTTATTTAAATATTTAAAATTATATGTAATTTTCTTGATATCTAATAAATTTGACTCTAGCTTAACTCATTATTATTTTTAAATAATTTTTTATATCTATAACTTCTTTTTATTAAATATAAACAAAATTGATTACGAAAATGGTTTAATGTAAATAAAAAGATCTCAACTTAAAATGGTTTAAGTTGAGATATTTTTATTTACATTAAACCATTTTCATAATTAATTTTGTTTTTATTTAATAAAAAGAGTTAATACATAAAAATAAAATAAATTAAAAATAATAACGAGTTAATCTAGAGTAAAATTTATTAAATATCAAGAAAATTACATATAATTTTAAATATTTAAATAAGAATTCAAGTCAAAGTTGATCTGTTCAGTACACAAAATCCTCGGGAGTAGGAGAGGTCATAATGTACACAACTTTCTTTTTATACTTTTACAAAGAAGTTGTTTCTGTAACTTAAACGTGTTATCTTATAATCACAAATAAGTAATTTTCCTTGACCTTATATTTAATATTTAAAGTCTAATTAAATATAATTCCACATAATGACAGTCTGATTTTTTTTAATAATTGTTTTTTTTTTCAAATTCGAGTGTAATTAATCCCACTATCCAATAGTCGAGTACCCGCCTCGAAATAAAAAGGTATTCGGGTCGACCCGGAAAGGTGACCCACATACCAGCTATAAAGCTGCTTGAATGATTAACTTCCACTCGTTTCTCTCTTTCACTTTCACACGCATCAAAACCGGGGAGAGAGAGAGAGGAAGAAGAAGAACAGATCGAGTCTAGAAAGCTCTGTACAGCAGATCCAAAGCGACGCCGGTCTCCTAGATCCATTCCTAATCTATCACCAACATAAAGTCGCTTCAAACATTTGTACGATCTGTCATAAGGTATGGGAAATACTCAAAGCGTTATCCTTTCAGCCCTCAATGTTAACTCATTAAACCCTAACTTCAAACAATTAGAACTTAGAACTTGTTTACATTTTCTGCCTTGTGTTACTTGGATGTTTGTTGTGTAGCACTTAAGATTTCAGGTGTGTGAATTGACTTCTAAAGCTTTTATCTGTACTGATTAAATTGGACTTCTTTTTTAGGGTTTTTGTGTCTAATTGTATCTCTTTCAATTTTGGTTTTCTGGGTTTGTTTCTAATTTGGTGGAATCAGGTTAAATCATTTCTGGGTTTGATCATGTTCCACTGTTTCTATAAGAACCTGAGAACACATTAAACAGGGTTTTAAATGGAAATATACCAATCAGCTAAGAGTACTCTGTTGTGGGCTCTGTAATGTTTGATGACATAGATGACATTGCAGTATTGAATAGAGCTTCAACTTCCAAGATTTCATAATGAACTACAGATATCAGCATTCTAGCAGGTTAGGAAAATTGGGCTAGTAAGTTGCTCTATGCAATTTATGAAGATCAATATGCTGTTACATTCAGTTGCCTAGGTTTTGACTTTGATGGTTGCTTGATGTCCTTTATTTAGTTCATCAGTTCTGATTCTTCTAATCCTTGCAAATTATCTGCCACTAGATGGATATAAACAGCATAGTGACTATGGGCAAGTTGTTGTTTATGAGTTAAGAGGGTATGCTAGTGACAGTGGGCTTGACTACTGGAGTCACTTTAATGAATATGGTTGCCTAGTATTGTGATTGGAGTTGTATGTGTGATTAATCCATCATGTAGTTGTCACTGTTGACAATAGAAGCCTGACAGAAACGAACTTCGATTTTGTCTACCAGTTCAACTTGGCTTATTGGTTCTTGACATTGTTGTCAAATTTAGGTGGAAAAGTGTAAATGCTGGTAATAGTTTCATTTTTGTAGGCCAAGCTTATATTGGATGAGCTAATGTTATTATGGTGTTTACTTTCTGCATGCCCCTTGATGTCTTGTTCTTTCTTCCCTTGTTCTATCTTATTCTAGGGCTTCGTTTGAATTTTGCTTCTCATTTATTATTCAAATTTTACAATTCCATAATCTACTTTGGTTATTTATTTTTTTATTGTTGGGTCTTTCTAATTAGCTTATTAAGTATTCATTTCTATGTTCTTTTGTTCCTTCACTGAAGCTTGATGTAACTTGATATCTTTTAAAGCTCCATCTTCTTGTGTCTTTTGATTGCTGGAGACTTCTATCCTTTGAATTTTTTGAAAGAATTAAAAAATAGCTTTGTTTCTGTGTTTCTTCCAAAACGAGAAGATATATTATCTGTGGAAAATTTACTTACTGCCCAAGGTCTTAAACATGTGAATTTAAGCAGTGGCATGAACCAGGCCCTTGGTTCTGTGACAGTGGCAAGGATAAGATGGATGATGGTGGACAACACCAGAATGGTAGATATAAAATGGAGTATTATAAGGCAGCACACTCGCCGGTAAGGAGGAGTTTTCTCCACACCCATCTAAATTTCTGTTAGTTATGTAATGCAGAGTAGAGTCTAAGCTAGATATGTATGATTTCAGTGGAATATGATGCCCCAGCATCAGATTAAGGAACAAACCAATGCCTTAGTGATGAATAAGAAGATAATGGCCATCCTTGCTGAGAGGGATTCTGCCATTGAAGAACGGAATTTTGCCCTAGCTGAGAAAAAGGAGGCCTTGGCTGCCCGAGACGATGCTATCCAGCAACGTGAAAAAGCCCTTGCAGAGCGGGACAAAGCCCTAATGGAGCGAGACAATGCTTTAGCTGCAATTCAATACCGAGAAAATGCAATGAACTTTCCCTTGGGAGGTGGAAATCAACGTGGATCGAAACGAATTCCCCATAATGTATACTCTTCAAACGACATGGCAGAAGCTACCAATGCAGGAGAAATGCACATTACGGATGCCTATCCCTTAACTATAGCTACTTCCGAAATTGGCAAGTCACGCCAGATAAAGCGATCAAAGGAAAATAAAACAGCTTCCCTCAAGGCAAATAAATCACCAAGGAAAGTGAGTAAAATGGGTGAGGACTTGAATAGGCAAAGTTCTTCTGATGGGAAAAAGATTAAGGTTGAATGGGATAGTCAGGATGCAGGCTTGAACTTGGTTACTTTTGATGAGTCCACTATGCCAGTGCCTGTTTGCTCATGCACGGGAGTTGCCCGGCAATGCTACAAGTGGGGCAATGGTGGATGGCAGTCTTCTTGTTGCACTACCACCTTGTCCTCATATCCACTGCCACAGATGCCAAATAAACGTCATGCCCGAGTTGGTGGCAGGAAGATGAGTGGCAGTGTCTTTGCAAAATTACTTAGTCGGCTTTCATCTGAAGGCCAAGATCTATCACTCCCTGTTGATCTGAAGGACTTCTGGGCCAGACATGGGACTAATCGCTACATCACCATCAAGTAGTTGCTTTCCCTTGTTGAGCTCAGTTTACCAGAAAGTTTGTCATATTTAGCAACCATGTCAGAAACTACTCAGTAGGAAATGATGGGGCTTCTTGATAGGGGCTCCTTTAGTTAGAATTAGGCTGTTGTAATTTGTTTTAGTTCGTGGTCTCGATGAAAAGGGTTTCGTAATCTGCTGGAGTTTCTAGGGTGCCAAGACTTGGATGTCCAAGACAGGCCATTCAACCTTGGCACCGTGCGTGCAATGTTCAATCTCCGGTCCTAGGTAATCTCTGTTGATACTCAATGTTGGTTCTATTTTCAATGATTTTGATTGATTAGCCCCACTTTGGATGATGAACGATAAGGTAGATATCCAGGCAACCAATCTTTGAAACCCATAAATTTACAAGCTTGCAGGGATACTAGTACCTTTACCTCCTGTACCTTTCATAAGTCTTGTTTCTTCATTTTTGGCTTCACTTCCATTATTATGCTAAATATGAACCAAGAAGCAGCTCCTCCAGACAAGTAATGCTATTGGATCTGCACGTACTGGAAGAACTTGATCAGGCATTTTTCTTAAGTTTCAGCTTCAAGAACTGCAGGTACTGGAAGACATTGACCAAGTTTCACGAACTATTTGAATTTCCTGAAAGAGATGATACGAACTGTGACCATTTTTGGACGATCACTTTCCTTGAAGTTGCCCTGCATTTTTCTAATGATTATTTCAACCTTAAACACTTCTGAGATTATACTTAATTCTGGCATTAGATAAAGTTTCAATATTTTCTCCTCCTTCCTATGTTAGTTACCCTGAGAATTGAAAAATTGAAGTTATGTTTGTATTTAAGGCTGAGTCGGGTTAGATCCCAGCATGTCAATTGACAGCACAGGATAGTGATGCAGACTGGTGTGTTGAGCAATCAGTGGTAGGGATGGCAATTTTTAGCCGTGTTTTTAAATTTAGTTATTTTTAATGAGTCAATTTATAAGTCAGATTTAAGTTTAAATTAACTCGAGACTTAATTATTTTAAACAAAATAATTTTGTTTTATTTAAAAGAGTTAGGTTTTGAATAAATAACGTTATTTTATATTTTTAATTTTATTTAAAATAATTATTTCAAAAATTATTTTTAATTTTATTAAAATTTATTTCAAATGCAGACGTTGATGGCACAAGTTAAGTGACGTGTATCAATCCGAGTAATCCACCAAGGCCCAAGGCAGACATGATCTATCAATCTAGTACTTTGACATGTGACGAATCCACGGCCTGCGTATGTGGATGGAAATGGGCCCGGGTTGGCCTTCTAACCAAAGTTTAATCAATCTATTTAATAACAAAATAATTTTCTTTATTAACAAATTTGAACAGTTTAAAGTTAGATTGGATTACAAAAAAGCTTGTATATTGATTAGCATATTTGGGGTCGGGATGTGATATTATATAAATGTGTAGATGAGATGAATTGAACCAGAGTTAGAATAGCTTAGAACAGGTGATTTCATTTAAGTTGAGAGGCTAAGAGCAAAACGATGTCGGTTGGACTTTTCACATTTATTGAGTTGCGCCTAACTTTGTGGGGGGATTCAGACAAAAGTAAGAAAATATTAGCGGGACATACCTGTCATTTTCACGGTTCAGATTGACAGGTGGTGTATTATCAGTGGATAAGGTTTACTCTTTTTCTTTGAAGAAACATTAAGGCACCACGTGTGGTGAAAAGGTTACAGGCAGTACGTCTTTCAACACGTGTCCCTCGTGGGGACCACTTTTGTTGGTCAACAACAGGCACGTCATTTTATGGTCTTTGCGAAGCCACGTGCAATTCACACCGTCAAATCCGGTGAGTGGGCCCCGATTGACGGAAATCAAAAATATTTTTTTATTATATTTGTAAAGCATATGATTATTCCCTTTCCGACGAAGGATTAGTTAGAAGGTTATCTAGAAAAGGGTATAATGGGTATTCACGTGCGAATGGAATTAACGTTTGAAATGGTTTAAAAACGGAATAAAATTAACGAATTTAATTTAAAAAAAAAACAGAGAAACTTACTATCATTATATTTTAGATGTGCACTGAAATTTTTTTTGAATTGACACGATAATTTATAAATTACGTCAATAGAGTATTTTGTACTAAACAAGCATTATATGATAGGTTCGATCAAGAAACGTAAATAAAAATAATCAAATACGGGACCTTTTAACTCTATGCCTCCTTACTTCATCAACTTGACCTCTCTCTATAGAGCTAAATTTGAAATATAATTAAAAGAAATTGATTTATCTATTAAAATATTTGAAATTTAATTTAAAAGTAATTGTTAAATATAATTAATTAATTAATTTTAATTTATAAGAATTTATTAATTTACAAGAATTGGTCGATTAATTAATAAACTAATCAGCCTTTAAGAATAATAAAAGTTATTAAAATAAATCGAACCAAAAATTTAAAAACCAACCATAAAGTTAGATAATTCATGTTTAGTTAAGTAGTTTTTAGAATTATTTATAATTTGAGATACTTAATTTAACTTTAATAAAAATATTAAATTAAATAGAAAATTTTCAAATTAAACTGAAATTAAATTTTGAAGTATTATCAACTTTAATTTTCTCGTACTGACTATATTAAAAAAATAATAAGACTTTTATCATATTTTAAGCTATCGAGTAATCTAATTAACATATATATTTTATGAATTATTATGTACCCCTTAAAATTATTAGAATTATTGTAAATTGTATAATGTGATTGCCGTAAATACCAATTTATATATTTTTAATAAAAATGTTTTTTTGTTCATTCGTTAGGTTATCTTTTGGCTTATCTAAACATCAAATTTAGAGGAAGAGTTAATTATTTCACTTTAGACCTAAAATTAATATTAATATCATAAATAATTCAAAAATAATAGAACATATCAAAATATCTCATAAAAATAAGTCCCCTAATTAGTGGAGTGGAGGATAATAGGGTCAAAAAAAAAAGCTCAATTTCTTTTATCTACGTTCTTTCGATCGAGCCTGTCGTACAGAACTTACCTAATGTGATATCTAGTTAGCGTGATTTATAGGCTATTGTGTTAATTAGAATGTTTATTCAGTGCGTTTATAAAAGATAGCAATTGCGAATTCGTGGTTTCAAGAAAAAAAAAAAAAAAAGCTTGACAAAATAATCATTTAAATCATACTGTCCATTTTTTAATTAAAAAATCTTAACTTTATTTTTGCGAGGTCCTTTTTTATTTTTGACATGACATTGAATCTATAATTTTTGAAAGTGACCCATTTGTGAATCTCATTTGTTCCTCTTCAACCATAAAAGAGAAATGGTACAAATTAATTGGTTATTTTCTCTTGATTTCAATCAATTGGTTTAATCGGTACAATCAACAAATTCCGAACTGGGTGAGTTTTTAGTTTTGTTTTTAACTTTTTCCTTCAATTTATTTTAATAAATTTTTTTTATTAAAAATCGATCAGTTAATTAATTAATCGATTGGTTTTTATTGATTAATAAGTTTTTATAAACTAAAATAAATCAATTAATTTTCATTTAATTATTTCGTTTTTCAATTAAATTTCAAAATTTTCAACCATATTTCAAATTCTTTAACTTTATTTAATCATTAGTCAATCTTTCTTTAAACTTCTTGTTTTATTAGTCTAACTTGATTTATGTAAAAACGAATTAGTTTATAAAAAATTATAATTAATTAATAAATCAACCGATTTTTAACAACAAAATTATTATGCTGAATCGAATCGGATAGTGAAAAATTAAACAAAAAAATCGGTTTAAAATTTTTACTGTTAAATCAACCGAAGAGTTAAAAAATTAATCAGTTTAAAATTTTTCCAATTAAATCAATTGAACTAGTTCAATTTTTAAAATTTCGTTCAATTTTTAAAATTTCCGTTAAAAGCATGCCCAATTCCAAAATTTTACGTGTAAGGAAAGAGTAGTCCAAGATAAGAAACTTACCAAACCAAAGCTAAAAGCACGACAACGTGAACCACGCGTTGATTTGGTCCATAAACATGTTTACCACGTAAGTATTCTTAGATGATACAACTCAGGGTTTCGGAGATTTCCAAGTTTTAGGATCACTTTGCATGGTAAGAATGTATAATGTCGTTAATTTCGTATTGAAATTAGTGTTAGTTTTGATATTAATAATAATCAATACTAGCTCACCATCATTACAACAGCTCTAAAATCTCGCATTGAAGCAAAGTTTAGAAAGATCTAATAGTACGCAACTTTATCTTTATATAATAGAGATGTTATTTTTTTGGTAGATTTAATAATACACAACTTTGTTCTTATATAATAAAATGGTTATTTTCGATAAACCTACATAAGATATGACAAAAATATATTAATGCAGATTAATATAATAAATAAGTAAAAGAAAGTAAGAATAATAAATCACAAAATAATAATAATAATAATGATAATGGTGATGACGATGATGATGATAAAGCTGAAACTAATAAGAAACTCAGAGGATAATAATAATAATAATAATAATAAATACTAATAATAATAAACGCGAAGGACGCTAGATATTATTTTAAATAGTTTTTTTAAATATAAAATATTTTTTAATTTATACTAATAATTTGTATTAAATATCTTTTTTATTTAATAATAAAATCAGATTAAAAATAAAATAGAAAATTAAAATTATTTCACATGTTATAATAATTTAAATTTATTCAAAATAATATTAAAAATAAATTGAAAATAATAAAATTGTTCAAACAATCCATATATACATATTTAAATATTTACTATAATTTAGTATGATATTATTGTTATAATTGAAAATATTTTAAATTTTAACTCCACATTTTTTGTTATTAAAATTAACAAAAACATAAAATTTAACATAATAACTATTTCAAAAAAATAATTATTTTTTTGTAATTTAATCCTTTAAATATGCTTAATTTATAAATTTAATTCAATATTTTTTTAGTAATCAATGTATTCACCGATACGATTAATACAACTTAATTTTTTTTAATATAATTCAGTATTTAAATCTTAAAAAGTATAGTATCAACAATTGAATAGTATTAATATCAAACTTGAAATATTGGATACTGACTATAAAAGAATCCTATTTGACTATCCGATAGTGCCACTATACCTGCTTTTGTCCTTACCCTCAAAACTTGGGAGCCATTTTTGAGGATACGAACAAGAAGGGTTGATTTAGCTTTCATCGTCCACCTATGGCTTCTCTTGCTTTTGTCCTCCTTCCTGCTTTTCAGCTTTGGAATATCACATTATCTTGTACGGCCATGCATAAGGTGACATGACATCTCTTCAATGTCATGATCAAAGACAAACCGCCTGTTGCTTGGAATTGAGACACGTCAAGAACCAAATCTCAAGGCTCTTTTGTTTGTGTAGCTTTCGAGAAGGCAACTTCACTGTATGAAATATAAACATAACAAGAGCATGAGACAATGATGTTGTTTTCTACGAGTTTGATGCAAAAACGCATTGATATGATCAAATTCTACAATTCAAAACCAAATGTAACTTTTTTTTAGCTTTATTAAGTTTCTTACATTGATTAATTTGACCATTTAATGATTTGTGATTGTGTTTCTTCTTAGTGGAATTGTGCTTTTCTCTAAGTTTCAAATAAAGGGTAATTGTAAATTTTGTGTTTTCTTCATTAGGTTTCTTGTATTAATTAACTTGACCACTTAATGATTTTTGTTTCTATTCCTTTGAGTAGAATTAGCTTTTCTCTAAGTTTCAAGCAAAGGGTAATTGAAAATTTTTTGCTAACTTTATTTGCATTAATTAATTTAACCACTTAATGATTTGTGTTTGTGTTTGTTTAGAGAACTATGTTTTTGTCTGAGTTTTAAATAAAGTATAATTGTAAATTTTATGCTAAGTTGATTAAGTTTGTTACATTAATTAATTTTATTACGTCAATCTGAAAGTTTATTCAGTGTACATCTAAATGATAACAATTGTGGATTTCTCCCTTTAAAAAAAGATCAATCAATGATTTGAATTTGTATTCTTTTTAGTGGAATTATGCTTTTCTCTAAGGTTCAAATAAAGGGTGATTGCAAATTTTATGCTAAGTTTCTTACATTAATTAATTAGGGTTTTTAGTGGAATTGTGGAGTTTTTTAAGTTTTAAACAAAGGCTAGTTGTCAATTTTGAGAAATTTATGATTAATTATATTTTTTGTGAACAAGTCAACTAAAGGTATAATAAGGTATGATTTCTCAACTTTCATGTGTACTTGATCATACAAATAAGAGTCATAATTTAGCCCTAGAATTAAGGAACAACTTGGTCACAAAATGAGACTTAAAAAACTTGGAAAATGGAATCGAGTCTTCTTTAAGGTTAAAATTTTCTTTTAAAGTGATGAACCCTTTGCACAAGTTGTTGATTCTATTGGCATTAAAAGTTTCAAAGGATCACTTTGGATGAAACTTGTAAATCAAGGTAAGAATAATAATAAGGATAATCATATTATAGTGATATTTTAGTCTTCAACAACAACAACGGTAGCAAATTTCAACGAGAGTCTCGCTGAAATGCAAATTTTGAAGAGTTCCAATAGTACATAATCTTACTCTTATATGATAAAGATGTTGTTTATAATAGACCAAAGTGATATTTTAATCTTATAGAATCAAATTAAAAGTAATAATTATTTAATATGCTAATCCACATTTAGACTAAATTATGGAATATTATCTTAGTTTATTTAGACAAGAAGAGCATCAAAGTTGGGAAATTGTATAGTTTAGTTAAGGATTGGCAATATTAGGACAATACTAGATGTTTAACTCTTATTCAAGATTTTATGCATAAATACACGTGATTTAGGAATGTTAAGCTACCTGCCCCGACCTCAGGCTAGGGTGCCCGTGGCCTTGCTCATGGCCTGACGGACTCGACTTGTCATATATTCTTTTAAAGAAAAATATAAAAAACAATGTCATTTTTAAAGTAACGGTCGGGTCATAAGTCGGGCCGGGCTAAATTTGACATCCCTAACTCGTTTCCCTGATAGCCTTTTGTATTATTTTTTTTATAAAAGCTCATGTTGTACAAATATTCTATAATACTTAATTATTAAGTAATTAAATAATATAAAACACTTTAAACTCAACATATGTATAAATAAAAATTTTTAATAGATATAACAAAACTATTCACAAGTAAGCATTTAAAAAATTTACCTATTAATTATTCTCAATTATAAATAAAATTTCATGTAATAAAAATATATAATAAATGGATGATTGGCATCAACATTAAATTGCTTTTAATAATGATTAGTGTGAAAAGAAAATATGGCCTTTTCTTTTAAAATTAATTGACAATAGAAAAAGATTGTAGAGAGATAAAAAGTAAGAAGTTGACATTCATCCAAAAGGTGGAAGAAAGTAAGACAGATTGACACTCACGAAAGGGCAAGAGCGTGAGTTTTGAAAAAAAAAAAAGGATAGAAGAATAAAAGCCGTAAATTATGCAAATATTTTATGAATCCACACACACACACAACACACATATATATATATATATATGCTCTTCTCAACTACACACAATGATTGTTAATGGGCCGGGTCGAGCCCAATCATGGGTTAAGATGGCCTGTGGCCTAGCTTATTTTATAATTTTTTTAAAAATGTTAAAAATAATGTTATTTTTGAAGTAATAATCAAATTACAAGTCGGCCTCTGTTTAAACTGACCTCGATCGAGCCGACTACTTTTAACCATTGACCTGCTCGTAGCTAGCTCGACTCGAGCTAAAATCAAGTAAAGCTAGACTGACCGAGTCAAAATTGACATTCCTACTCTTATTAACGAACCAATTTTAAGACTATGATTTGCTTTTGATAATATCCCACTAACAAAATGGAAAAAATGAATGCGAATGATTCACATATATCTTAAAAGTGTAATTAGTACTTCAATATTTTTCATAATTTTTTTTTAATATCATTTTATATTATAAAAATAATACTTTTTAATATATATTGCATAAAAAGGTAATAGAAACATTGATAATAATTTATTTAAAATGTATTGAATATTTAAAATAAAAAAATATCTTTAATTTAAATTAATTATTTTTAAAATTACACTAATATTCAGTAGGTACAAATTAATTATTTATGATATTAGAAATTATTAAATATTTAACTTTATTTCAATTTAGAATATTATTATTACTAAAATATAATAGTATATTATAAATAACAATAAAATTATTATTTTTTTCGATTCTTACTTTTGTCACACATGCATATATTATATATGTATATATAAAAATAGACTTAAGCCTAAATAAGTTGCGGGAACAAAGGGCGAGACACCCAAATGAGGTCGGAATGAAATTGAAATGAGATCGAAATGCAAATTCAAATGCCATTTTCTTATTTAATATCACACGTCCATCACCAATGTCGTGAAATCCGTGTCCTCGTAGGAATAGGAAAGACACACAGAGAAGAGACGTAGAGGGAGAGATTCTAGTTAGTGAGAGAGCGACGCATATTTCGTGTTCTTACACTTGAACACAGTAAACACTTGGACTTGGTGATGTAAAGAGAATGTTTGGTCTTGATGGGTACTTCTGCTTCAGCTTCGTCGTGCCATTTCCGTCTCAGATTGGTAAAGTTAAAAGTGGGGTGAGGAGGGATTGAAGTGAAGCATCAAATGCCAAGGTGGTTTGGAGGACGACCATTTGTTTGAAATTACCGGTATGTTTAAAGTAAAATGTTGTCTTTGGTTTTTCAATGGTGAAAGACGCTTGCTTTTCTTCGTTTATGTTCCTTTATGCTCATTTCTTTTTGATGGGTGTGTTTGCTAGCTGTGGAGGGTTTTTTGTTTAATCTGATTTGTTGATTGGATTTTGGTGAAAGGTGAGGTGGGTTGAGTTTGAATTGCGGTTTATAGTTGTGGAATGGGTGATACTAAAGAAGCTAACGGTGAAGTTATGCAAAGGATTCAGTCGTCGTTCGGTACTACGCAGTCATCGTCTGGCATTCCAAAGCAGCCATTTTCATTGATGAATCAACTCGATATCCCGCAGTTGAGTCAAGCTCAAATGGGTGCAAGACATTTTGGTCAGAGTTTTGGTGCTGAAACAGGGAAAAGAACGGGGATACCACCGTCACACCCTAACCAGATCCCACCCATTTCGCCCTATTCTCAGATCCCGGTGTCTCGGCCGGTGAATCAACCAATGGGTTCACAGAATTTTGGTCCGGCCCCGACCCATTCACGATCCTTGTCTCAACCATCAGCTTTCTTCTCTCTTGACTCGTTGCCACCTTTAAGCCCTGCAACTTTCAGGGAATCTTCTTCATCTACTGCTTCGGAGTCCATGTCCATGGATGTGTCTATGGAGGATAGAGACGCAAGTTCTCATTCAATGTTGCCACCCTCGCCTTTTGGTAGATGCAATACTATGAGGTTTGGTGAGGGTTTACCTCCTCGTAAAGCTCATAGAAGGTCTAGTAGTGATATTCCTTTTGGGTTTACTAATGTGATGCAGTCTTCGCCACCTCTTATTCCTTTGAGGAGTCCAGGTGGTGGCTTGGAGCGATCGGTATCTGGCAGAGAGACTTCTGGTGTGGCTAAGCAGCCAGCTCAGTTGGTAAAGAGGGAATTAGATGGAGGTGTTGATAGTAGTGCGGAGGGGATGGGTGAGAGGAGATCTGAAGGAGAAGTTGTGGACGATTTTATTTCGACTTATATGAATTTGGACAACATTGATGCATTGAATTCATCGGGAACTGATGATAAGAACGGTAACGAGAACCGTGAGGATTTGGATAGTAGAGCTAGTGGAACGAAGACAAATGGAGGTGGTAGCAGTGATAATGAAGCTGAAAGCAGTGTGAATGAAAGTGGAAGTAGTATGCCAAAAGGTGGATCAAGTTCTTCCATGGAGAAGAGGGAAGGGACCAAAAGGACTGCCGGTGGAGATATTGCATCAACCACCAGACACTTAAGAAGTGTTTCCATGGACAGTTTCATGGGCAAGCTCAATTTTGGTGATGAGTCACCAAAGCTTCCACCTTCTCCGGGTACTTGTCCTGGTCAACTGTCACCCAGCAAATCCATTGATGGGAATACCTTTAGCTTAGAGTTTGGAAATGGAGAATTTACTGGTCCTGAACTGAAGAAAATTATGGCAAATGAGAAACTGGCCGAGATTGCTTTAACTGACCCGAAACGTGCAAAGAGGTAATATTTCCGGTCCCTGTTGATTCAATATAGTTATTACAATGAATCTTATATGGGCTTACATCTACATTTCTTTATTCCTTATTTTATTGCTCATTTAGGATTCTGGCAAATCGTCAATCAGCTGCACGATCCAAAGAAAGGAAAATGAGATACATTTCAGAGTTGGAGCACAAAGTTCAGACCCTGCAGACTGAGGCTACGACATTATCTGCACAGCTTACTCTTCTGCAGGTGCCAACTTAGGTTTCTGAACTTTTTTTCAGTAAACATGCAGTGTTTAGTTTGTCTCTAACTTATTTAGGTGCTTTCTATCATGTTATGGGCAGAGAGATTCTGTTGGTCTTACAAATCAGAATAACGAATTGAAATTTCGCCTCCAAGCCATGGAGCAACAGGCTCAGCTCCGAGATGGTATATCTGCAATTCTTTCCATTTAATTATCCTTTTAATAGATCATTCATTGCAATTGGCTGGGATCTCTTATCTGCAATGGCTGAAACCCATCATCACCTGGTGCCTAAATTTCTACCTACTTTGATATCACGTCAAGTCTAGGTCCTGGATTCACTGCCCTTGATTATGACTTCAAGATATATCCTTCTTTGTGCACAATTAGGCATTGTTTCCATATTTGTCCATCAGTCTCCAATTTAGTTATCTTTGTCTGCTTCACAAAGACAGTTTCTCATGCTAAATTCCAGTTATTATGTCATTATCCTAAGATGTTATTGCTTCAGATTATCATTGCTTCAAAAATACCTACCTACTTGATCAAGAGAGTTTAATAGTTAACACACTTTCCCATAATTGAATCACTCACCTACTTGATGATGATACGTCCATTCCTTGTGGGAAAATGGCATATGTTGTTGATTCATTAGAGTTCTGTTGTAGTTGATATTATTGCTGTGTTCCTGGAGAATAGTTATGGTGGAATGGGGAATTGAACTTGTATTGTCATGCATTGCTGTTTCTGCCTTTTCAAAACCAAGCTTACTTGGTCGATCCACCTGTGATTGTGTTTGAATTTTTACAGCTCTAAACGAGGCATTAACGACGGAGGTTAGACGATTGAAGCTTGCTACTGCAGAGCTCCGTGGGGATTCTGACCCAACTAAGGGTATGGTTCAGCAACTCTCCATCAACCCTCCCCAGATGTTTCAGCTACAGCAGCCACAATATTCTCAACTCAACATGCAGCAATTGCAGCAACAGCAGCAGAACATGCATCAATTGCAACAGCAGCCGCAGCAGCCTCAGAATAGCACTGGAAACTCGAAAACGGAGTCGAATCAATAGCCTGGGAAAAAAATGCCATGGCTATTGTTTCATCTAAATCATGTTTAGCATATTCTCAAGATTCATATTTGTGTCTACAATGCATTCATTCATGTGTTTTCAAGTGTCCATCAACCTGAAACTTCTTTAAAGTGATACAGACTTCAACATATATATGAGTAAACTATATTTGTTTTGGTAGATAATTTAATACATAATCAGAACATTGCGACATCATGTTTCCTGAAGACCTTTATGGGTCAATCTGATTCTGTTTCTTTGTATTTCAACTAGAAACATGTAATGTCTGTCGTCTAATGTGGGTTAACTATATCAAAACGACATTGTCCAAGACGACCGGACTATGGGCTACTGGTCCGATTTGCCTCCGGTTTGGTTGGCCCATTAACAAATTATATCAAAACGACATTGTCCAATACGACGGGACTATGGGCTACCGGTCCAATTTGCCACTGGTTTGGTTGGCCCATTAACATTCTTACAAATACCGTTACGAACTGGCAAAAAAATTGGTACCGAATAACAAAATTTCGTAAGACTTTCGTCCACTTTAGTATATAAAAGTCCATGTTTGAGAGAGGAACTACATAGTGAAAGTTCATACATTGTCATCTGTTGCAAGTAATTAGAGAAAGAAAATGAGAAAAAGAAGACTAGAAGAGTGCTTTAAGTTACAAGACAGCTCGGTTCTTGATTTTTGGAAACTTATCTTAAATCTCATAGAAGAGGCCTATATTAATATTACTCACTGGAAACACACGTGTATAATGTGTTTGTTAGATTACTGAATAAGTGATATGTTGATGAGGAGAAACTGAGCCATTGTAGGCTATAGAGCAACTTGCTATACGTTCTGAATTTGCGGTTCTTGAACTTTATTCTCCATGTTCTCGGTTTGAGGACCTTGAACCCATCCTCCATCAATTGAATCAATGCTTCCATAAAGACCATCATCCAGAAAATCACCAACCCTTTTCACCTTCTGTTCAGTAGGCTTAACTGGATAATTTCCAGAGAAGCAGGCATAGCAGAAACTATCAGAATCTTTCCCTAATAAGTTTTTCAAGCTATCAAAAGGTAGAAAGGCTAGAGAATCACAACCAATGAAGTGTCTAATCTCTTCAACACTCATTCTGTTAGATATCAGTTCCTCAGAACTAGGAGTATCTACCCCATAATAACAAGAAGCAATCATTGGAGGACTAGCAATTCTCATGTGAACCTCTTTGGCACCAGCCTCCTTAAGCAATCTAACAATTTTGGAAGAGGTAGTTCCTCTTACAATAGAATCATCCACAACCACAATTCTCTTTCCTTTCAATACACCTTTTACCGGTGAGAGCTTAAGCTTCACGCCGAAATCCCTGATCTTTTGTGAAGGCTCGATAAAAGTTCTCCCCACATAGTGTGACCTTATCAGCCCTTGTTGAAATGGGACTCCTGCTTTAGCAGCATAACCAAGTGCAGCCACCACCCCAGAATCTGGTACAGCAATTACTACATCACATTCAACAGGAGCCACGGTAGCAAGTATTTCGCCAAAAATGCTCCTGGATTCGTAAACTGAGCGACCAAACACAACCGAATTGGGTTGAGCAAAGTAAATATGCTCAAATATGCATTGTTTTGGTTGAGGATGGGGGATCAAGCAAAGTGACTGAACCCCATCTTTGTCAACCACAAGAACCTCTCCAGGATTAACCTCTCTCTCATATTCAGCATCAATCAAATCCAGAGCACAAGTCTCAGATGCGAACACAATAGCTCCATTATTTCTCCTCCTACCCATAACCAAAGGCCTAAACCCAAAAGGATCTCTTACTGCAACCAACTTGTCCTCTGTCACAAACACCATAGAATATGCACCTTGAAGCTTCTCACATGCCTCAACAATTCTCAAAAAGAAAGGCCTAGCCTTTGAAATAGCTATCAAATGTAAAACAACCTCAGTATCAGAACTAGTGTTAAAAATTGAGCCACTATCCTCAAGCATAACCCTCAACTTCCTATAATTTACTAAATTTCCATTATGAGCAACCCCAACAAATCCAAACCTGTAGCCAGCAACAAAAGGCTGCACATTCTTAAGCATTGAAGCCCCTGCTGTGGAATATCTAACATGACCAATAGGCAATAGCTAAATCGCCTGGTAATTTATCGAGCTTAGACTCATTAAACACTTCAGAAACTAACCCAACACCAGTAAAAGAATGATGAACCTTGTTGTTGACAGCAACAATGCCAGCTCCTTCTTGACCTCGGTGTTGTAAAGCATGAAGGGCTAAATAGCAAAGACGAGAGGCTTCAGGGTCACCATATATACCCACAACACCACACTCTTCACGGGGCTTATCGTCATCATCAAAATAAGAACTTAAAGAATGATCATCTGGGTGTTGCTCATTTGCAGAGAGATGACCAGCTATAGGATTTTGTGAACAGAAAGGGACCTGAGCTTTCTGGGTATGATACAGATCGTGTCTTTGACTGAAACCAGAGGGTTTAAGCAGGGTTTTTGGGAGAAGAAAGACTGGAGCTTTCTGGGGCCTCTTTGCACTTGAATTTAAAGAAAACGAAGGTTTAGAGAGTGCAGAAAAATTGGGGCTTGTAGCGGCCATTGAAGTGAGTATGAGAGATAGATTGAAGCTTTTTGAGGTTAGAGAAGAAGCTAAACACAATGAAGCTTCAGTCAAGAGAAGACTCAGAAGTCTTTATAAGAAACTGGCTCTAGGTTTTAGGAGATTTGGTCCATGCTATGTAATGATTGAGTTACATTGTGGTTACATGTATTATCTCAACCCATGAATCTTATTGGTCTGTTAGCTTTCTAATCTGAACTCTCTTTAATATCCAAAAGAAATTATTTTAATTTATTAAACCTTAATTAATAAATTTCTAAAGCATCAATGCCAAAGGAACTTTCCAACTTTAGTGAACAAATCCTAAGACTTTAAAGTAAATTAAAGATCATATAAAGTCAAAAGTTTGATAGAGTCCATGTTGAGTAGATTTAAATTTTGATTAATTTAAATTTTATTTATTAATTTTAAAATAATTATTGTTAAAATTTAATAATTTTTAACAATAATTTAGTTGTTTTATATATAATTTAGTTGAAAACTACTTCAAAAACAGCTCATGAACTTGTCGTAGTCTAAATATCATATCTGAGTTTAAATTAATAAATAAAATTTTAAATTAAATTGAAAACAAATTTTAAAATTTAAAATTTGAACCAAAATTTAAGTGTAATTTTAAATCAAACTCAAATTTATCTTAAAAATTTTGAGCCAAATTTAAGAATGACATATTTAACAATTTGCTACTGTCATCACAATTTAAGGTTACGGGCTTAATTATAGAAATGATGAATAGTTAATGGTATTTAAATGATTATCTCCACTAAATAGTATTTTTTTATTTAAAGTAAATTATATTAATTTAATTTTTATTACATTTTATCTAATAACTACTTAATATAAAAGTTGACAACAAAACCTCATATCCAATTTAACTCGATGTTAATAAATTAAAATTCATTTTAATCAAGACATAGATAATATTAAAATAAAAATTTCGAGTTTTTAGTAAGACTTTAGTTTCATGTTCGAATAATTAAAATTAAAATTATATTATAATTAAATATTATAAAACAATATTATTTTATGTAAAATGTTGAAACAATGTTAAAATTGGATTACATTTTTAAATTGTCATTTTATTTGTGAATAAAAAAATCCTTCCCTAATCCAACCCGATTTATCATAATTCATGCCAATTATGAATAAGCATATCTTTTTTTTAATTATTGTTTTATTTAATAAAAAATCAACTTCAATCCAAACTCGTTTAAATAGTTCAAACTTATTCGAAATTTGATTAAAATTTAATTTTTTTTTGTATTTTTTGTGAATAAAAAAATCTCAAATTCAACCCAATTCATTATAGTTCGTGCTAAATACAAATCACAAACTTTATATGCAAGCATCTTTCAATGTCCGCCACCAAAACTGATGACATTTCACGAGCAAACATCCTTAAAACCACTTAGAAAGAATCATTTGACTGATCTTGTGAGAAAGATAAGGTTCCAAACAAAAAGCCATCGATCTGTGAAAGTTCATACATAAGTCAAAAGAAAACACAATAGTCTTAGAGAAAATAGAGCTTAAAAGTTGTATGAACACAAGTAATTAATACGTTTAAATGTTAGCTTTTATTGGAGATTGGATTTGGAATTTTGGATATAAAAGAAGAATAAAAGAGTGAGTTATATATAAAAATTAAATTTATAATTATCTCTTTAATATTTTTAATTATATATTATGTTAGAATACATATAACACGATACGACCAAAAATATTATTTAAGTTATTAGAGATATCAATTTAAATTATTAATTTAAATTAAATTTAATATCATTTGAGTTATTAAGGATGTCAATTTTAACTCAACCTGTTAGACCCGATTTTAACTCTAGTTTATTGAATTATGGGTTGAATTTAAGCAGACTTACAATCCAATCGAAATAACAAAAATTAAGTCATTTTGTAAATTTTTTATTAAAAAGGTCAGCTAGCCTGACCTAACCCATTGACATCTCTATGAGTTATTATATTAGTGATATATGATTAATTCATATCTAATATTCATATTGTGTATATTCTATATTTTATTTTTTTAAATAAAATCTAACCTAAATTGCAAAATTAAACTATATTTTAAAATTTTAAAAATCAGGAATTTTCTATGATTTCTTAAATTACAAGAGTTCTATGTCCTTTAATTTAAATATTTAATAAGAAACGGTGTGTTTAAAAAGAAGGTTCTATTAACACGTCGATACGACGTCGTTTACTGACAGTTTACATTGGTGCACTCTACTCTCGACTGCACTGAATTAAAACGCTTGGACGATATATCGCAACTATATAACAATGGTCTCGACTCTCTCTTTCTCTCACTAGGAGTCAAATCTAGGGTTTGGATATTAAAGTTACAGGAAGCTCTCTTCTATTCTTCTTGTTCGATCCCCAAGGCTAAAGCTTCCCGATGACGCCGCCTCCGGGACCGTACTCCGGCATCAGCACTCTTGCATTGGTAATTGTTCATTTCCTCCCATATTTTGGTTCCTGGAAAATGCTTGAAATTTAGAGAGGAAACAGAACACAAGAAAGTTTATTTATGATCTCTGTGTTTCATTAGCGTAGGATGTTAATTAGTGCAATTTGGAGCAATAACTTGGAAAATCAATGTCTTGGTGTTTGATTTTTGGGTTGTTGGTGTGTTAGGTGGCTCGTGTATCGGCTTTCTCTGTAGGTCTTGTTTATGGCAACATGAAGCTTAAGTATCTCAAGGTGGGGTTTGCTATATCCGTTTGACTTAACTGTGACTGTTTCATTTCCTGAGTTTATCATCTGTTTATGAATGCGTTTATAGTTCATTGCTTATTTGATTTTCCCATTGCTCTGAATTTCTTTGCTGGATTTGAAAGTTTGTTGTTTGATAAGAAGAATTACAGGAATTTGTGTACTGAGGAATCATCCCATTTCACGATAGCTAGATTTGAATAAGCAAAGAGTGAACTAAAAGTAATTATCAAACTAATAATGCTAAGGGATAACGAATTGCCTTTGTGCTGGAACATCTATAGAAGAAGAAATCTGGTCCTTTGTTGTTCAGGATTGGCAATTTGGGTTTGGCTTGGCCTAGCTTGAGTTGATTGAGTTTCATGAAGGTCGGCCCAGCCCGGCCCGAACCATTTTGGACAAAATGTTAACAATTTGTTCAATGACTTAAGAACTAATTGGTCAAAACAGCATCACTGGCTTGTTGTCATCTTTAAGCGTTCTGTTCTTTGCTTGGCCTATTGTCTGATCACCTCATACTTGTTTCATATCTTGTTGAAAGTGTATATATTCATTTATTTAAGTTTGAATTTTAAAATTAACCAGGCATATAGCTAGAGACTATCATGTTCTTGATCTGTTTATCCTTGAAAGTGATTGAAGTGCCCTGATTATGATTTAATATCTGCAAATGCTTACTTGCTGATGTCTTTACCATTTAAATGCAGATGAAGGCAAAGTCTCACCAGAAAGCTGAAGCAAAGGCTCATCACTGAAAGAGATGGTTTTCATGGGAAATTTACAGCTGAGGTGGCATAGAAATAATGCATATTGATGGGTAGTACCGTCTAGTGATTCTGGTTATAAGCTTTTTTGAAGTTTCTGTCCAGTGTTGTGAGGGATTGTGTATGTTGTTGACCGACGATTTTCCGGTACTGACATTGGCTAATTCTTGGAAGATTAAGTCTTCCTTTTGCTAAAATAATACGTCTTTTTTAACGCATTAACGTTGCTCTCGAATTTTCTTTCGTTTTCCAGTAAATTGTTGATCTGGAATGCAATCAGCTCATCAGACTGAAGTTCAGGTACTGTTTGTGAAAAGAGAATGATTTCCTATGATCCATCCATTTTTACGATAGCTAGCTTTGTGGACTTAGCATCGCTGGAACATTTTTGAGGCAGTGCGGATTAGAATGAAGTCGCCAAAATTCTTGCGCAACAGTCAAACTTCTGTGGCATGTGACAAAGTCTGTATGACCGCCAGATTTGTAGATAATCCTGTAAGGATTTTGTAGAACAGAGTGGAATAAGGCCAACCCAATTAAGGGATAAAGATAACCCTTGAAAAGTTATCAATTAGTGAATTAGGAGGAATGATGCCATGTTTGTCAGCCCAAGAAGAACGCCATACATAATCCCCAGACCTTATTTCCAAATTTTGATCTCATACTGCTAATGCAAAAATATTAGATCTCCAAAGTGATGAGGCGAGAAGCCTGTGTTTATGGAAGTGTAAGTTAATTAAGAACTCGTTGAAGAAGTAACACCTTCAATCAGACATGATATAGACAAAACCTTATCAACCAATTATTTCATAAAACCAACCAAATTTGGATGTTTTAAGTAACAGAGAACTATACAAGAGAGATCACATCTCAGTTTCAGTAAAAGCAAGACACCTCAAGGCATATGACTTGCTTCTGTCCAAATGAATTTGGCCGTCTGTCCCTGCATGAAATAAAGCAAAAAACTCTTCAGACAAACCAATAGTTATTTAGAAATCAATTAGTGTGGTGGATTAACATGGAACGTACTAGCAGATCATTCAACTCTAGAGAATAACGCACTATGTTATTGGGATACTTCTTAATACAGGCCACCGAAATGACATTATTTTTGTAAAACTAAACGACATTGTTTTCGTGTTCAAAGTGCCATCCCTACTTATTCATCATCATCGTTATCATCATTATATTCCGAAATTAAGCAATAAAACAAGGTCTGGAGGGGTTTAATACAGTTTTACTTCTACATTGCAAAGAGATTGTTTTCAGAAAATAAAATAAATAGAAAACAAATCATTCCATCGACACAGTAGCAAGATGGTGGTCAAAATCATTCCTCGGAGAAGACTTCATGTATGTATTGCAACAAAGAGTTATAATTGTCACCTCTATATAACAGGACAGCATATGAGTCTGTAAGTATCTCAATTGTCGCTGTAAATTTGCATCCTAACTTAAGACATCTACATAACGGGACAGCATACAGCGTTCGAGTCCATAAGTATCTCAATCGTTTAAACATGAGATCGGTAAATTTGCGAGTCCACAAGTATCTCAAACGTCTAAACACAAGTTCTGCAAATTTCCGTAGTGACTTTTAGGAAATGGATAAGACTGCCAGCAAGTGAGAACCAAATCAATACTCACAGCAGGCATTGTCAATGTTGAATTCTAAATATGTTGTATCCAGAACAGATGGTAAGAAAGCTTAACCTGCTAAAAACCATCATGCTTCTTGAGAAAAAAAGATAAAAACAAACCTGTGGACAAATTGTTGGCACATTCACAAAATGATACAACTGTAAATCCCTGGTGCTTCAGAAGCAACTAATTTACGTATATAATGCCTTCATCAGGGTCATCTCCCTCCCAATTTCTATCATCTTCAGGTGAACCAGATATGTTAGAGAGCTCATCATCTTGTCTTTGTGCAGGCTTTTTCTCATCTTTTATCTTATCCAATATCGCAATAACCTAATAGGGAATAATTCAATGCACATGTATCAGAAAAGAACACCAATATTGAACTAAACTCTGCTCAAAGTATGGAAGAACCCAGATGAGATGATGAATGAAATGCAGACCAAACTCCGGTCAATAACTTCAAACTGACGGGTCCGATCAATGTAGGAAGTAATTTCTTCCCCAGAATGCAATATAACAAATAAATAATTCACCTTATTATTAGAAATCAAGTTATTGAAAAATTTGAACAAATCCTGAAATCTGAAACTACCCTAAGTCTTGTTCCCTCCTTATAAAGGGGCAGAAAGAAGAGTTCAATTCAATTATCTGGGTGCTGGTGAATGCTCATTGCATGAGCAATTCAATAAGAGATATCGATTATCTTGGATCGAATCGATAGATCAATTCAAACTATCAAGTATAATTTGGGTATGCATCCATAATTCTATCCCCACCAAATGCACAAGGAGTCATTCATTTAGCAATTCCTAAACTGAATAATGAATTTTGAAAGATGAAAGAACATATAGATATTTGACACAGTGAACATGCCTGAACTCTAACAAATAACATGAGAGCTTCTACTACAATATGTACTCCAAAGATTAAGATAATGGTACTTACTCTGCTTCCTTTCTCCATAGATTCATCTTCTATGAACCTAATCTCTGGAGTGAGTCTCAACTTCATTCGCTTCCCCAACTTGCTTCTCACATACTTGGTTTTCGATTTCAACCCCGCAATTGCAACCTCCTTGCCTCTCTCATCTCCAAACACTGATACATACACTTTAACTACCTGCAACAACGCACAGAACGCCACCACTTCTCGTAAGTGAAAAGCGAAATCCAAAATATGTTCAACAAAACTAAACGTTTCTTTCACCTGTAAGTCACCCGAGACTTCGACGTCGCTAATTGTGGTCAGAGAAGACAGATAACGATCGGCGCCAAGAGCGGCCTCCGGTAAAATAGCATACTGCAGGACCTTATCGGTAAGAAGCATATCAGAGAGCTCTCTCTGGATTTGCTTCGCCACCATTTTCACTCTCCTAGGGTTTGCCATGCATCTCGTCGTCGTTAACGGCCTTGAGACCGTCCGTCGGATAATGGGAATCGTCGGCTTGAGTATCTGGAATGGAAGTGCGGCGGAGTTCACGGTGGACAGGAATGAATGTGACCTGTGATAAGGTGAGATGAGCAGTTGGTTATGGGTTAGGTGTATGGTAGGCATCGCCGTAGAAAATCGCAGCTCCTTCTCGTTTCCGGATTTTTGGGTCAGATACATATATATTTTTTCTTTTTTAATTTAATATGTTTTTGCTTCACAGAGGTAAGGGCATTTTTGGGAAATGATGCACCATCAAGCTAATGTACGGAAAATTTTGTGGGTCGGACCGCAATGAAAAAATGGGTCCAGTTTGATTCTGATGGTCCAATGACCCGTAACTAGGCCCAATCATTAAAATGTGATATATATATATATATATGCTATAAATAGAGATAGAAACGTGCCAG
>JANJEY010000235.1:81340870-81350983 GCA_024703695.1 Erythroxylum cataractarum
CTACAACAACAAAAACAAAAAGATGATAGAAACAGAGCTAAGAGTGATGTACTGAATTATCAACAAATTGAAATTCCAAAGCCTCAGAGTTCCTAACAAATCAACATGTGCCCTATCTTGTCTCCTTTCAACAAATTATTACCTCCCGTCTCATTTAAGTGTAAGATCAAATTCCTGGTCATTGCTCATCTATAATCCTACCTTAACAATATGTCAGCAGAGAGATTAGGAAGTCCTACTATTTCTCACTTTTCAAATCACAATGTTAACAATAATTGCAGGTCAAGGATTTTTACCATTGCACCACCCAATGACCCCTATGAGGTACTCTAGGACTAACCACTGATCACAATAGAAGGTCATAATCACATGATGTTGGAAACTTTGAAATAATATGATTGCTATCCCAGTTAGAGAGTAGAACTTTTTGTTGTGATTTAATTTCAAATTCATTGATAATCTTAAGAATGTAATAATATCATAGGAACTCTTATAGGATGCTTGTAGTTGTATATATATCTGTAGAAATGATAACAAGTCATTTTATTTCTAGAATTGTATCCTGTTTGAAATGAAAACTAACTTTATCCCACACTTTAATTTCAAATTTTGACTTCATAAGGAATCTTCTGCTGTTTCAGATGACGGATATGATGAGTAAAAGTTAAGGAATCAAGAAATGCAGAAAATAAAAAAAGAAAAAATGATGTGAAATGGATGATATACATGCAAGCACTCTTTAACTAATCTAATTCAAAAATCTGGATGTTAATCAATTTACCTGCCCCGTTGAAACAATTACAGGATCCTTCATCAGTTCTAAGGATATGGGACAGCGGAAATCATCTGGTATGACTGGGGTTTTGAGGTTCCCATCACTGAAGCCTTTCCCACTGCCAGTTGGAGGATGGTTTTCTATTGGAGGAGCTTCCATGTTGGGGTTTTCTGTCTGTACAAAATCCTTAATTTTCTTCAGTAGCATAGACATCTTCTCAATATTCTCATCTGGATCCTCGCCAGTGTTAGCAACCATTTCATGCAGAGCTAACGACTCTTGAGTGAGTTGAGCTATCCCCATCAATTGCAGCTTTTCAGACAGTCTTCTCATGACAGTAGGATCTATTGGTGCATCAGTGCTCTTGTTGTAAAGGGATGAAAGATCTTCGTACAGTTCCAAATCTGGATTCTCAACTCTTCCTTTTGCTCTTCTGAACTGGGCGAGAACAAGCTCAACCTGAAAGCATGAATTCATAAAAGTAAAATATACAAGCATCTAACTGACAGAATAAATCAATTAAGATAGCTCTCAGGACCCAATCACAATGTGAATGGGCAACATACTTTCCAAATCATTGCTGCTAGTGGGTGAGAGTCCCATAGAATGAGAAGGAACAAATACAGTTCTAAACCCTCAAGTCCAAGTTTTTTTAAGCGCATTACAATTTGAATTCTAAAACATCCTACAAAAAGAAGGTTTAGTAAAGAATGTAACCTCAGTTTGTGATAATTATCATGTCTTGATCATATATTAAAGTCAACAACACCATGAGTTACCATATGTTCTCAAGTCAAAATATCTTGGAACAAAGTCACATAACAGATTAGCGATAGTAGTAAACCTGTTGGATTCTCTGTCAGATACATCAGAAAGTATAGAGGAAAAATATCTAACCAGTGTTACTTTACCTGTTCCTTAACTTCATCAGATATGTCAAGTTTATCATAGGACATTCTACTTAAAGCTTGTTCTAATTTTGCCGTCACCTCATGATATTTATTCATTATTTCTTCTCTCTCTAGGACCTGAAAGCAAAAAAAAAAAAGTTAATCCAAATACAACCATTAGTATATTTTGGAGTATTTATATTGCCTCCTGTACCAAAGTTTGTGTTGTCATCCAAAAAATTGGAATCAAACTAGAGACATTTAAGTGTCCATTTAACTCACATATAAACAAACCATGAAAGTCACTAGAAAGAAAAAATTAACAAAGAAATTAGAAGTTACTCATCAGTTAACATGGTTATACTGAAGAATTGGTACTGAGTTAACTGTTTTAACTTCTAGTACAACTCATTTTTTAAAAGATTCCTTGACAGCAAGCACCAATTGAAAATGACGCTCACAATCACATATAGATGATCAAACACAAAAATGAGGTTCGAAATCTGAAACTAGAAACTTGGATTGCACAATCATCTTCGAGAATTATGGAATTCACAGGAAGAATACTGAACAAATCAATATCAGAAAGAATCTGAATATTTTCTCATGTCAGTAACCGCAACTCATCACTGGTTATATACAAAATTCAGTCCACTAACTGTCTAACAGAATAACTGCTACACAACTCACTCGTTCATGTGGAAAAATAAATAAATGAGTATATCATTGGTGTGACTTAACATGTCACCCCCGTGAGAAGGCCTCATGGATATGTCACACCCGTGACATATAGCTATTCATACCTATTTGTTCAAATACCCAGATTACAAAGACACACTGTTGGATGAAGAGTTTGAAAAACCAACTAGAATGAGTCTCACAAAAACTAGTTTATCTCGCATTACTCAGCAATGAAATCAGGGAAGAAAAGAAGCGATCCATAGGTGGACTCAACCCAATGCACAGCAATCATGGAAAATGCCAATATTATACTCAAAGCACATCTAGTAATTTGCAACAGTCTCAAGGAGACAAGACGCAGATCATGGACGTTTTAAGTTGTTCCATATTCTACTTAATTTTAAACTAAATCAAAACAGTGGCTGCTAAGGGCCATATCCAAAGAGGAGCAGACAAAAAGATAGAAACATAACAAGAGACAAGGCATCCTTAAACAGCATCAAGATTTAATCAAGACAAACTAATAGGCAACATCTGATGAAACAAAAGGATCATGAATTTGTACGTATCGAATGAATGAACCCGACACCGATCTACAGACATACAAAATTCCAAGTATAAACATCTTATCGAAGTACATAAAGTATCAATGAGACCCATCAGTAGGGAAATCAACTTCAGCTTCAATAAAGAAAAATATGATAATGACAAAGGTTGAAAGAATCTGGACAGCACAGAGGCAATATTTCCGGAAAAATAGATAAGAAGTATCACTAAAAGACAATATGACAATGCGAAACGAATATAACATGTAGTATTGTTTCCACTTAATTTAGCTAGAAAAAGAGAGAGACAAGACAAGAATCTTCAACTCTCGAACATATTTTGAACTACATCCATTTGATAAGAGAAGTATTGGGCAAACAAACAGTCAGATATCTAAATCTTCAATTACAAGCCTGTGAACTTGCAAGTTTGATAACTACAGAACCAGACCTAAAGAAAAACGAAACGCAAAGAAGCTCGTACTATTACACACCAGATAAATCTTGCTGCCTTGGCTGGCGAGTCGAAGCAAATCCTTGGCTAAATCAAGAGCTTCCTTGAGCGAAACAAGAGCTTTAGAGGTCTCTTCGGGGATCGGATCTCTGGTGTCGCGAATCTCCTCGAACATTGGCGTTAATAGTTTCAACCGCCTGGCTAGATTGCAACACTGCTTCTTGATCGTACCATGGTAGTCGGAGACGGAGGCTATCTGGTTCACGGTCTCAATCAAACTCTCCATCAATGATCCTCTGTTCTCTTCCTCCATTGCTGCAACCAGATCTCTGTCTCACCTCACCACAAGTGCAGTCAAAGTAGTGAATAGAGAGATATGTGGACGAGGTCGCGGTTGACTTTTACTAGAAAGCTAGACTTGAAGTTGAAGGGCGGGGGGATTAGTGGAGAGGAGAGAGCGTGGTGCTGGCGTGTTGGGGGAATTTTGGGTATGCTTCTTTTCGGCTTTGAATGTTATCGCGTGGAACTCTGCGACAGGGCTTGAAGCCGCCGTGGCCCAGCCTCCTTAATTCCTCATTTGCCCCTACCGTACATAAACAATTGTCAGCTGAACTAGAATTTTCTAGAATCAATTTCCATCGTCTACACTTCGATTAAGAAAAGGTTGTACGAATCCAAAGTGACAACCAGTGAGTGAGATTCATGATAATGTTTTCCATATTAAATGGAACATTAACCGTTTCCATCTTATGTATGGTGTAGAGGCTGTCACGAGTCGGAGCAAATATATTCTAGTGCTTTTTGCATTAAACAAGGGTATTAAGGAGACGTTTGGTTCATAGAAGATAATGAGAATGAGAATATAAATAAATATAGGAAAGAATGAGAATTGATATAATCATTATAATTATGATGGTCGGTTAAGAGGAAGAAATTATTACTATTACCTTTGATTGTGGTTGGTTTGTTAAAAATTTTGAGAAATAAAAATTTATTAAAATTTTGTTTTACTTCAAATTTTAAATATAATTTAATTAATTATATTTTATACACCCTATTTATAATAATAGAATGTTTAAAATCAAGTATATTGTAGCATTTTTTTCCACAATTTCAAAAATTGTAAATTTTTTTAAAAAATTTATTTGTATTTGTTACTCTTAAATTAATATTATTTGGTAAGTTTGTAATTTATTATGATTGTTTAAATTACTATGAGAAACTGTAAATTTAATAATAATAATCACATATCCCTAAGTCCATTCACCCTCGATGAATGGTCCAATTAAAGGCATACATAAAGCCTTTGTACCAGGAGAATAAATCACTGATTCCCATTCCTCTGAAATAGCAGGGGAAATGAGGATTGTCAATAATTGGGTAATGAAAATATTACCCCTTCAATGATAGTTTGATGCCAAACACAAGATTTTATTCCATTCTCATACTTTTTTCTCCATTACCCCCAAACAAGCATACCCTAAGCCCTTCAAATCGGACGTGATGGTCCCCTCTTGTCCGACCCTCTACAAGGAAATATCCATTCACTACTTCCTCTAATGTCCTCCCTTTACCAATTCACTGGATTTAAAGGATATCCCAAAGGCTCGCTCGAAAGGTTGTTATACCACTCAAGTTTAGGTAACCTCAAGTTTGATTAGGTTCGATTAGATTTTTAAATTTTCAAATTTTAAAAAATGTCATTTTATATGAAAAATTTGAGTTTCTAGCCAGGTTGATTTTGATGACTTTAGGCCGGGTTGAGATGGGCATCTCCTGTCATGCCTAGAGATAGTAAATGTTAGGGTTTGAAATATTAACTTGTAATTGAGAACTTTTACCTCTCCAAACAAGTTCAAAACAAGTTATCTCTAGTGGAAATAAAAATATATATTTATTATTTTATCAAGGTAAAAGTTCAATTGACAACAAAAGCAAATCAAAATTGATGGGATATTGAATCATGGGAGGTTTTGGATTTCTTAGACAAGCAAAATCTAATCAAATCTTACTTTGCAATTCTACGTGAAGCAATCTCTTTGGAATGGTTTAATTAATGGACCAAATTAAATAGTACATAGCATTTTAGAATTTTTAATCTAATATTAAACTTTTTAATTTAATTTCTTACCTTTTAAATTAGTTATTTAGCAATAATAGATGCCATGAGACTAATATAAAATGATGTACATTTATAGCTTTTTAATAACATTATCATAAACAATCTCTCTATCATTTAAGGAAAATATTGTTGTACTTCGGAATTTCCCCGACTTTCACTAAGTTGTTATTGTTGTAGTTTTTTAATAACATTAAATTGATAAGAAATAAAATTAGTACTAGCTACAACTTTATTAGATTGTTATGAAATTTCAAAATTCACATAATTACGATAATTTATTTTATAATTCAAAATTTAGTATGTCTTTACTTCATTAATAAAAGCTAATTAAATGAATAACCAAAGAGGCAAATAATTATATCCTCAAACAGAAAAATCATTTATAATTCAATAATATTTGGTGTTATTACCTTAATAAATTACTCCTCCCTGCTATAAAACTCCCTAATAAAATCATAGATAATTTTAACTAATTATTATAATTGAAAATTTTAACTATCTTAACCTTAAAAATTTTGAATCAGACAAATTTTTTATTCAAATTTTTACGTTTCGGTTCGATCCACTTGAGTAACTCTAGTTGTTAAAAATTGAGCATTTTATTAATTAATATGTCGATATTTGTAAATTAACAATTTCTTATAAATCAAAATAAATTAATTAATTTATATTTAAATTTAAAATATAAATATATTTCAATCATATTTTAAATTACTTAAATTTAAATTTTTTACCTTTATAGGCATGATTTTAAAACATTAATAATTAATATAACGCACGTGCCCAATCTCGTAATTATCTGAAAAACCAAGGGCATTTACGAATGCATCTTATATTATAAAGAACCCACTAATATCATACACTTTCTCGTTCAAGCTCAAAAAAGCCTTTCACGCTCCCTCACTTTCTCTTCAACTTTCTCTCAGTTTTTCTTTATCCCTTGATTTTCCCGAGAAAATGCCGAAGAGCAACAGAATCCGGCACATTGTGAGAATCCGACAGATGTTAAAACGGTGGCGGACGAAGGCGAGGCTGGCAGCGGCTCGAACACCGTCCGATGTACCGGCCGGACACGTGGCGGTCTGCGTGGGGGCCAGTTGCAAGAGGTTTATCGTGCGCGCGACGTACCTGAACCACCCGATATTCAAGAGTCTGCTCGTACAAGCGGAGGAGGAGTACGGCTTCAAGAACACCGGTCCTTTAGCGATCCCGTGCGACGAGTCGGTTTTCGAGGAGATTCTGCGAGTGGTATCGGACTCCGGACACGTCGGGGGATTCTCGAATCCCGAGGATCTTCAGAGATGTCGCCACGTCGGCTTCAGGAGCGGTCTTGGGTATTTGAGTGAGTCGAGGCCGTTGCTTAAAGGTTAACGGACTGGGTTGACTCGGTGAGTCGTTCGAGTGGAAGTAACTAACCATATATGTTTTTGTCCAATTATATTGGTTAGCTATAATTTTGTTTTAGATTTAGGGGATTGGGATGTTGTTATGGGGAGGAATGGAAAAGTTTGTTTTGTTATATATAATTCTTATTAACCAAAAACAGATTGTACCTCTTGTAAATTTTAAGGGGAATATCTCACAATTTGTATTAATCCAAATTGTTCAAATATTATTGCTACGAGTAGGATTCCAGAGAAGGGAAAACAAAGTTGATTTATTGTTAAATTTTAATATTTCAAATTATGAATTTTAGGATTATGTTAATGTTATAAAATATTCTGTTGGCAAGGTCGCCGAATATCTTCGATAAGAAAATAACTCGTTAGTACATCTTCGGTAGGTAAATATCTCATCAGCACAGTAATTCGGTACTTTGAATAAGAAAACAACTGGTTGATAAATATTTAGTGAGAAAAACAATCCGTTAGCATGGTCATTGTACATCTTTAGTGAAAAAATAACTCATCAGCACATGTCAGGTGTGGATTGAATTTCTTTATAAGTCACTCTAGTTCGATTTGAAGTTTATTTATTAAAAAAAAAGATAATTTTTTATAATTTTGGATGGGTTTAGATTAATTTAAGTCTTATTGTTATTTTTAATTATTAGTTAAATGGATTTGAGTGAATTACCTTAATATTATACGACTTATCTAGCGTGGAATATTTAATTAGTGTGATTTGCAAGTTATTGAATCAATCTAGAGATTTACTCGTGCGCATTGAAAAGGTAAAAAATGATTTTGCTTTAAAAAACTGGTTGTACTCTTTAAAATTTTATGTAAATTAAACAAATAAAATGAATTTAGTTATCCATAAAAGTATATATATATTTTTAAAAAAGGTGTTATGCATGCTTTGATTGTGGACCCAATGATTGTAGGCAAATTGCTATCATGGGAGTTTGCTTTTCTGCCTTGGCTATTAGTAGCTGGCTTACACTTGGAATTATTATATTCTCCAAATGATTATTTTAATTAAATTTATTATTTAATTTTAATTCAATCTAAATATATAATATGTAAATCATTAATAATGTAATTAGTGTACGTGCTTGAAAAGAGCTTAATTGTGCGAAAAAGTTAATGATTTTATAGGGATGAAGAGATCCTCAAATTAGTGAAATATTATGTTTTCGAAAAGCCCTAAGCTGTATCAAAAGTCTTTCCTTTTCTTCTATATGTGTGGAAACGAATTGTCAAATAATTACTCAATTCTCAACTTCCACACATAATTTTCTTTTTTTATTTTTCAATGATTATTCAGGATTATAAAATTTTATTTTTACTGCTTTAATTAGGAGGCCAGCGAATTAGGTTGCTCATAAGATAACTACGGCAGTTAATTGTATGTCTAATTTTAAATGGGAATATGCCCTCCAAGTTTTTTGTATGACATTTTAACTTTTGATGTTAATAATATGTGCTAAGCGCACCTAACAACGTTTCAAAAAAAAAAAGAGACTTATAATATGTAATTAAATAATTGAATATAAATTAAATACTGCCTAACATTTTAATATTTTTAATTTTGTCTCAAATGTTTAAATATTTTCAATTTAGTGATTAACCTTTTATAATTTATATAGACCAGTTAAAAAAAAGGTTATTTTTATTAATGCGGCATATCCACCAAATATTAAGTAAATATTTATTTATTAGCTCTGTTAACAAAAATAAAATTTTGACCTGAGTTATATGATTTTTGAAAGGTTACACACTGAATTAAAAAAAAGATTAAATACGTTTAAACTTATAATTTTTTAAATAAAAAGTAATCTGTTTATTTTAGTTAATAAAAATTAAATAATTTACAAAAACTAACCAAGTAATTAATAAATTTATCAGTTTTTAACAACAAAAACTATTAAACTAAATTAGACCGAAAAGATTGAAAATCGAATCAAAAAATCAACAGATTCAAAACTTTTAAGAATAAATATGCCAAAACGATTTAATTTTTAAAATTTTAAAATTCATTATAATTAGCCGCCATTTTGTCTTATCATTCCACAATTAATATCATAAACAGTGAAAACATTAGCATAAGCAACACGTAAATGCCACATAATAAATACACGTAATGTCATGAAAATGACGAAATCGTCTCTATAATAGAAAAAACAAGAGTTGGAGTCAACATAGCGTTTTGTTAGGTCTCAATCCGTGAAAGTTGCACCTTACAAGCAAAAGAAGCTGAGGTTCATGAATAACGAAGGAGTCAATACACTAATGACAAGTTCGGTGTCGTTATGATTATATTCTATCATAATCAGAACAAGCCAATCAGGATGATAAAAAGAAATGCTTTTTTTAATATTTATTATTTGGAGATTAATAATCAAGAGTTATTCTTTACAAATATAAAGAATATATAATTATGTATACTAATTTTATATTAAACTTTTCATAAATCATTAATTTGTTTATACAATAACTCACAAATTATATCAGACAAAAAACCAATGTTTCAAAAGCTGACGAAACAATAGGTTTAAGGTTTAAAATTTAAAATGTTCAATTGGTATTAGACTGTCATAAAATTAGGTAAATAATAATTTAAAATATGATTGAAAGAAATTGTCTTTATTCATCGAATAATTTGAAACTTAATTTAAAAAAAGATTGTTAAATGGTAATTAATGATTTATTTTAGTTTATAAAACTTATAAATTTATCAATTTTTGGTCAATTAATTAATAAACTGATCAATCTTTAACAACAAAAGTTATTAAAATTGTTATTTTGTCTTGAAATTTGGTGGATCCGAATGATGACATGACTCGATAATTTTGCGGTGCGACTCAAATAGGAGAAAAGCGGAAATCAATGTTAAGCTTCATGCTTGGGTTGACCTGTTCGATTAGATTGGTTTGGTTTAGGACAGAATAAAACCGAGATATATTGGATTCTATTGTATTGTTTTCTTCATAGTAAAATTCTCTCTCTGCTCTTGCCTGAGAACATAAGCATCATTGATCAAATCTTGTTAAATCATTGTGTCGTTTACTTTAATTACAAAAGTTATTAAAGTAAATCGAACTAAAATACTAAAAGGTTCAAGATTTTTAACGTTGGTGTCATCTTCGATGTTCCATTCCTATGTCATTCTCTTGTGCAGGGTAGACGACACAGAAGATCTTATCCCTAATATGATCTTCTCCCTAATATATGTTGTAATCAATGTAAATATACTTAGCCACT